>WSUB01000291.1:1150-34090 GCA_019633425.1 Tulasnella sp. 424 | reverse complement strand
AGATCCAGCCCGTATGACCGGTCAGAGGGTCGCCCAACTGTGCGCCAGTCCGAGCATCCCATAATCGAACCGTGTTGTCCGACGACGCAGATGCCAGAACCTTGCTGTCCGGGGAAAAGACAACGGACCTGATCCAGCCCGAGTGACCGGGCAGAGGGTCGCCCAACTGTGCGCCAGTCTGAGCATCCAATAATTGAACCGTCCCGTCCTTTAATACACATGCCAGAACCTTGCCATCCCGCAGAAATTTCATTGTTTCCACCGATGATTGAAAAGATGACGTCCAAATGTTAGCCGGCCAATTTAGCTGTTGCTCGCCATGGAGGGGCCAAGTTGTTGCTTGACCGCCATACTTTGCCCACAGCGTTGTCTCCAAGGGGCAGTGCGGAAGAGCTGAAGCGTAAATATGAAGCGCGCTGAACGAGATCGGCTCCAAAGATGAGGCGATGAATCGCTGAGTGTCATTCCACAGAGTACTTAAATCGCCGCTGAATGTCTCCGGCGGGCATTGCTGTGAACCTCGCGGTTAGTTCACTCGCAGTACCTTGCGCACACATTTCAAGCTGGTATGCTCACCTCGAGCCACTCATGCACTTGCTTCGCTACAGTAAATGCCTCGTTTGCTGTTCCGATCAAACTCATGACTTCCAGCCAGGCCAGGAGCTTGTTTTCGCAAAACATTCTAAACGAGGATAGGACTTCGCTGGAAGGGGTTTCGTTTGTCTCCGACCATGGTAATCCAGTTGTTAAATGGATGGACCAAGAACGGCAGCAGTACCGAAGTCCCTTCGGCACATGACTCTCCACTGCATCTTGGACCTCAGAATTCCCCTTCGAAATATCTGATAGCTCGCAGATGTTTTTCCTAAGGTCGCGTTCCATAATCCCAACGCTTACGCTCGCGAGGCGTCGATGGGCTTGAATCAGGTCGACAAAATACTTTTGGCCTTTGCACCTTTCTTCGCTCTCTAGGAGGTCGCGAATAGACGTGTGCATCAACCGCAACGGTTCATATGGCGATGAAGGGATATGAAGAAGGGAGTTGAGGTCCGCGAGAACTTCGTTCCGAAGAAACTCGACGGGGGCCGTTTGACCCTTGAAGTTTTTGTGGTCGGTGTGCAAGAAGGCGACGATCTCGAGTGATACAGGGTAAGGTGCTGTTACGAGTGTTTCCAACACCCAGGATAGCAGCTGTCTCCGTGTCGAGCTTTCTGCCTCGTCAAAAGCTTTCGAAAGAATTTGGTGGTACAAATAATCGAGCTTGCCCCATGTTGACTCGGGTTGCAGCAATTCCTGCAGTCGCTGGACAGGCGCCCTTTCACCGATGTAAGTGATTGCCGTACTGGCCCATTGGAACAGACCTTGGGACATCTTGACCATGCATTCGACATCCGCCGACGAAGGCCAGTCCGCAGGAACAGCATGGTCGACTCGGATTTGCGTCAAGGAGTGTCGGATATACATGGTGATATCTTCAGACACGTGGGATATCGAGTCGAGGTCTTCCGCGTGCCACTCCCTCGGTTCGAGCGCGATGAGGAGCGGTGCTTCGGGGCGACAAGTAAGTAGGAATTTAACATTGGTTGGGAGGAATGAGGAGTGCTGATCAATGAGGCGAACAAAATGCACGGCATTGGCGACATTCTCGCATTCGTCAAGGGCATCAATGATAATTGTGATTGGGTGGCCGTGATCCTGGAGCTTGCCGAGCGACCCAACGAAAAGTGTCTTGAACTGCGGGTCGAGACGTTCCTTCGCGATGTCCTCGTTCTCCTTCACGCTACCCAGAATTGCCTCCTTCACTTCCGGGACTAACCCTTTCCCAAGTTGCCTGGCGAGGGCACAAATAACCTGGCCGTCCGATGCATTTTGACCCCGGCGGAAATGAAAGATGGCACAAGACCCCCTCGATGCCCAACGATGGGCAACCGTCGACGCGATCGTCGACTTCCCGCGCCCTGCCATTCCTCGAATCCAGAGAACGCGCTCCGCCGAGGTCGACGTATCTTTGATCCACTCCTCTATACGGTCCAAGATCTCGACCCTCGTGCCCGGAAGGCATACGACCTCTTCAATCGAGTTTCCTCTCGCCCCGTAACTTCCATCCCCGAGGCAGGCAAGAAGACGTCGTCGCTCCGCTCGCAGTTCGGTATTATCTGAGGGAAGCCCGTCAAAGGGATTCCTTAACAAACGAGCAGAACTCCAAACGTACGAAGTTCGATAACGAGATCGGACGTCTTCAGACTGACAAGTAACTATTATCGAAACTAGGTGAGCCGACTAACGACCAATAGGAGTGCACCACGAACCTGCATTTCATCCAGCGCGGTCTGAATAATACCTTGATGACGTTTTAATTCTCCAGCGTGGTCGGTAGCCGAAACGGCCTTCTTGAAACGACCCAAGGAATCCAACCGGCTGACTTTCTTCTGAATGCTCTCAAGCTCCCTGAACATCGTGTCATCCTGCAATTCTGGATGGTTCGTTCCGAATGAACGACGTACCTGTGCAGCTCATCGACATGGGTAGCTAGATCGTTTCCTTGCTCTGCACGTGATTTCTTCTTGATGAGTTCGAGGTATCCGGATAGCTTTGAAGTGTGAGAAGCCAGCTCCTTGGCGGCATCCTCGTTTTTGTCCATAGTCTGAATCGATCAGGTTAGAGTGTAAATAGATAGGGAAATGCGTATAGTTTCACCTCGATCATGTTGACAACGGCCAATCCAACCTTTGCGGCGGCTCCGACGTAGCTACCAACGACGGGTATCGTTCCAGATACGGCATCAATGGTCTTGAAAGTTTTCCTAAACGCAGTGAGAGCTCCATCGCGAATGGGACTATGCTTTTCTAGATCTTCGGGAAGGCCCAGGGACGAGTCTTGGACAGATGCCTGTCGGCCCGTCGGCTTTTCCAACGTCAAAGGTTCTGTAGGGGAGGCCGTCTGGAGGTCCTGAACTTCCAACGGTTCCAGAGCATGCGAGACGTCAACTGGGGGTGAAGTTGGCTGATTTTGGTGGTTAGAGGGCATCTCTGAGTCTTCGACGCTGCCTAACGAGGAGAACCCGATATCGCGTTAGTATGGGTTCATCGAAAAGCCGAAGCGGCTTACCTCTTTGAGCTTGACTTTCTAAGCGACTCTGTAAGGATACATGGCTGACGTTATGATTAGGAATAAAATATACTAATTTATCCACTTACGCGAAGCGTCGTCGAGAGCTTCTCGATATCTGCCCGACACGTCTGCAAGATCTCGGTCCATTTGCCGCGACGTCGCGAAGGGATAGCGTGCTTGACTCCGTCCATAAATCCTCCTTGCTTCCTTCCAGACCTCTCCGGCGCTTCTCTCAGACTTGCATTCGCAGCTTCCAGAACGCTTTAGGCACAAGGTTTAGCTTAGTATCCCTTATCAGGTCGGCCGGAGGCCATCCTTACCGGATGAGCTCCTCAACAGTATCTTTGACAGGGGCTACGTCTCGAGGAAGGTCGGGTAAGTTGTTGATGGTCTGAACCAACTTTTGCGCTGCATCTTCCGACTTAGTGGGCCAGTTGGTGTCCTGGGGTATCAACTCTGTCAGCTCGACAAGTGCTGCTGTCTTGCAAACGGGGTTACCTGTAGTAGAGTTAGTAGAGCGCTTCTCATGAGCGTCTCTCTATCGCCGAGCTCCTGCGCGGAGCCACCACTTGTAGGAGCTGGTGGAAGTCGATTGGACGTCGCAGGCGGTCTGGGAGGGGGTTGACTGGACATGATTGTGGTGTATGAGAGGAGAGCGTAAGGGGGAGGGGAGATAAAATGAAGGGAGAAGGGGAGGGTCTGGGGTGCGGCTGTGCAAGTGCCACTTGTTCCTAACACAGCCCTGAAGGGGAGACACGAGGCCCGAGTTGAAACTTCCATTTTGGGTGTAAATGCTTCAAGCCACACGAGACATACAGGCCTGAGAAGGATTCTTGGCGTTCCAGTCTGACATGCACGTCTTCGGGATGCGGGAGTTGAATTGTTGCCAAATTTAAAAGCCGGTCAATTGTTGAAAGCCGACATCCTCCGGCCCCCAAGCACCGAGTACTTGTTTGGCACGGGGGGCTATGTCCGTCTTCCTTACTAGGCGCATATGTTACTTTTCTGCGTCTTTGTGACAGTATTTACACCATTTGAGACTGATGCCTTTCGACATCGGTGGTGTTCAACAAGGCAGGTAGCCGAACTGCGTAAGGCGAAGGGACCGAACCCGAGGCGCCGTCGACGTCTAACATCTCCACCACAAGTCTGGCTTGGAGTTGGGTTTCCTAACCAACGAACACGCGTGGTTCTCGTGCTTGCAGATCGGGGAGGTGACTTATATGTATCAGAGCCGAACGGAAAATACCGAACACACTGATCGCAACCTTACATTCGTTACCGCCATTCTTGCAGAAAGACGAGCAGACAAAACAGGTCAGGGAGAAATAAGCGATAGAAAAGTACAAAGATAGGCGAGAAAATGACACAAAGTACACCAAATACGTACAGACTTATAGTCACCCTGAATCCTTCTCCCGATTCCCAATGCGCTCACGACGACGATATATCGGCTCGTAAACCTGTCTGCACCGGAGAATCGCGTTATTCCCCCATACTCCTTCGGAACTTGGACGCTTTCAGACGTAACAATCCTCATATCCGAAAAGTTCGGCCGTCACAATTTACTTCGTTCCAACAGTGTTTTCGGTATTAGTTATGGACAAAGCCGGGCATCGATTTATAAAGTTTGGCGTTGGGGTCCGTCTTGGCCAAGACGGAGAAGTAGTTTGCGTGACTACGATTGGGTAAGCTCTAATCCAATGCGGGAAATCGAAGTAGGAACGAATCCGACATACCCTTGAGCCGTCTAGGATCCACCAGTCGCTCCTCTCGACCATGATCTTCTTCGCCGGGGCGTCTGCAGAGGCCCTCAACGCCTTCGATGAGCCCGAGATTTAGAACGCAATAGAAGCGTTCCCCCGTCCTCGCGCCCGGTGTCCAGTACGGGTGCTTCAGCGAAACCATCGCTTCGATAGCTGTTTAAATTCTCGTACGGCCGTCCAAAGCTCTAGAAACAGGACTGGACATTAAAACAGCGACGGCGATAAGTAATGAGGATTATTACCTTGAGATGATCAGTGCGCCTTCGACTGTTATGGTTTGAACGAACGCCGAGTTGCACCCAGTCCAAATCGCAAGTGACAGCTTTCAGGCATATGACCGCTCAAGGGGTCAGCTTTACGAGCTGCTTTAGCGGCGAGCAAGGGGAAGGCCTATGGCGAAAGGGAAGGAAGCTGAACATGCGGCACCGGAAGGGATGGGAAGCGCCATACGACACATCATGCACAAGTTGTTGCCCCTGGAACGACTTGCTCCCCAAGGAGCTTTCACGTCAAGTCTATGTGTGAATATGGAGGTTTGTTGGTGAGCATTGCGATCAAGGGCGAATGCAAGGACGGCAGGACTTTGGCTTTTCAGCATAGCGGTTGGAACCTTTTGGAACGTGAGGTGGACAATAGAACGACCTGTGGTTGACGAGTCGCTCGAGTTGGGTTGAAGTGTGGGCTCCACAATATAGACCAGTTGTTGAATGGTGCGAGTCGAGACTCGGACGTTGAATGGAAGTGTGCCGGCAACTTTGCTGCGGTAGGCGGGAAGGCCGTGGAAGAAACAAAACCAAACTCGCGGCGCGCGCCATGCACCACTTCCCTTCAACACAATTCCTGAGGACGGCCATAGATTAGAGGCTCCAATTAGATGGAATTGTTAGTGCTATGCTAGCTAGATATACTGGCGGGTTAAGAGGCGGATCGAAGACGCCTCTGGTTCTCCAGTTTGAGTACCCCTTCCAGCAGCAACCTGTCGTCATCCGAGCCTGTTTAGATCTACAAAAGTGTTCGGGACTTGAAAATACCTAGTTTATTGTTTACAATATATACTTTTCACATGGTATGCCTGCGGTAGGCCGGACGGTCGTAGAAGACTTCAGTTTCCCGACTCAGTTCCTTCTCGCTGCTCGCCAGTGTTTCCCCCGTATATGGTCCTAACTAAGCAAAGAATCGAGGGAATATGAGCGTATGTGATAGTAATGGAGTTAGAAATAGCTCAACTTAATGGGTATTTCTGGCAAGAAACTCGCTGTAGTGAGTCTTGAGCAATCCCTTCCGATCGGAAGAAATGCTGACTAATCGATTCGTCAGGGCGCCGGAAGCAGGGTCAAACGCCCAGTCCTTCACCCCCATCAAAAGGGTTGGCGTCGCCGCCACTGACCCCACCAGTTGTCGACGACTTTGACTGCCGCCGTCGTCGTCGTCCATGGGATCAGCCACAAAGGGTGAAATGGCTCGGTGACTGACGCCAGATAAAATATTCGTTCGTTATCATTATCTACATATACATTCAATGAAATGCTTTATTCTTCAAAACGGACATCATGCAATCCCTCTCCTCCGCTACTAATATCACCGACGATGACGGCGACAGTCAACTCGTCGACGATTCAACTGGTGAGGGTCAGTGGCGGCGACGCCAGCCCTTTTGATGGTGAAGGACTGGGCGTTTGACCCTGCTTCCGGCGCCCTGACGGATCGATTAGTCAGCATTTCTTCCGATCAGAAGGGATTGCTCAAGACTCACTACAGCGAGTTTCTTGCCAGAAATCCCCATTAAGGTGAGCTATTTCTTGTAAACAAGAAACTAGGTATTTTCAAGTCCCGAATATTTCTGTAGATCTAAACAGGCTCGGATGACGACAGGTTGCTGCTGGAAGGGTACTCAAACTGGAGAACCAGAGGCGTCTTCGATCCGCCTCTTAACCCGCCAGTATATCTAGCTAGCATAGCACTAACAATTCCATCTAATTGGAGCCTCTAATCTATGGCCGTCCTCAGGAATTGTGTTGAAGGGAAGTGGTGCATGGCGCGCGGCGCGAGTTTGGTTTTGTTTCTTCCACGGCCTTCCCGCCTACCGCATACACGGTGAATGTGACGATGAGGCGTTCGTCCCACGGTTCCCAATACCTAATCCGTATAACTTGCCTAGACCTCTAGATGGAACTGTACTAACGAACCCTCCTCCACCCCTTTAGATATCCTGACTAACCATTCGAAATAGCCGAGATCGAGCACATGTAGGAATGTATATAATTAGGTACTTGGAGCTGCAGCTAAGAGTGTTCCACGAGGCTACCGGACCATGTATCTACTTCACGAAAGGTATATAAGTAACTGTAGGGTAGTACATTGTACGATAGCGATCGTTCTCTCAATTGTAGTCTTAAGGCCACTGAAGTAGAAAGTGTGGACATCAACATAGACTAACAAAATACAAGACAACGGTACTCTTACAAGGCGGTTACCTAATCGACTCGCCTTACAGTGAACGACCTTCAGAGCTTCACTCTATCATGGTATCAGCTTGAAACGGGTGCTGGTTATCTGACAGTCAACGAGGAAAAGGAAGAGGTCCAAGGGAACTCGAAGTTGTAGGACTTGCGTGTAGGATAGGGTTTTGCACCGTGCACACCTAAGGCATAGGGGCATAGGCTGGTAGCCATTGGAGTCAATATTCCGTGAAAAAATACAGTCATATATTCTTCCCTTCCATGATGCGATGGCCATATCATTGCCGCTCAAACCCCACAAATCTGACCTTTTCGCATAGAATACTGCACAGCAACTCATACAATCGTCTGATACGTGAATATGCAAGGATAGTACGAGAAATGGCCCTACTGTGTAAGGAAGGGAGGGTAAAAAAAGTTTGGCCTTAAGGGGGTCTGACACGTTAGTTGTCAGCCTCATGTTTTCGGCGCATCCCCCATGGCTCGACCGTCTCGAAATGGCGATTCTCACTTCGTGCATGCTCACCGCGCTGGTCCAACGCTTAATATCTCTCGCAAGGCCTTTGCGCATTCGAAGGGTTCCACAGGAGGGAGGACTCATAGACATGTACTCGAATTCTACTCCCCCCCCCCCGGCAGCCGATCTTCAATACAATATCCACCTTTCTCAAGGCACACATCTTGACATTCACCCCTCATTCAAAATCCCTCTTCCCTAAGCTTTGAAGCCCTGCATTTCCGCAACTCACGTCATAGTACGGCAAAAGGCCCGAGCGCCAGGCGAACGGCTACCGGTTCCTCGCACTCGATCCAAAAAGGTTTGCCGGTAAGGGGACCTGGCACGTTAGTCGTCAGCCTCATGTTCTCGGCGCATCCCCCATGGGCTCGACCGTCTCGAAATGGCGATTGCATGTTCACCGCGCTGGTCCAACGCTTAATATCTCTCGCAAGGCCTTTGCGCATTCGAAGGGTTCCACAGGAGGGACTCGGATTCTACCTTTTTCTTTTCTTAGTCGATCTTCAATATAAAATCCACTGTTCTCAAAGCACACATCTTGACATTCACCACTCATTCTAAATCCCTCTTCCCTGAGCCTTGAAGCCTTGCATTTCTACAACTCACGTCATAGTACGGCCAAAAGACCCGAGCGCCAGGTGAACGGCTACCGGTTCCTCACACCCGATCTTTCGTTCCAGATTCCATGTCCTCATTGCCGACGCCCATCCCTGAGGCACCAAGGGAAATCTCGCTGCCTGACACCCACCCCGTGGAGGCTGTGCCTTCAACAAACATCGATCCCAACGGTCTCACAAGGGGCCAATCGTCAGCACTCATGAACCTCATAAACGGTGCTTCGAATCCCATTCCGCAAAGGTCATCCCCTCAGTCCAGCGTGCCGCCACAACCAACTTCTGATTTCATCACTCCAAGAGAGATCGGTTTCTCGCCAGCAAAGCCTATCTTTTGGGGATACATCAGCGAGCCGGGGGGGCCCCCTTCTTATATAGGGGGTTATAGCGACGTGTGGCGGTGCAAAGCTCGGTTCTTGGCGCCGTTAAAGGCGCTTCCACAAAATGTAAGCCTCTCGGCCATTGTACTGCCTTCGTAGACGAGACTCAACCACCCGAACACCAGGTCGCTGTAAAGGTCCTTAGATCTGTCTTTCTAGGCGACTGTAATAGCACCGATGCGAGGGCACGGCTTCTGCAGGTACGCCTTTCTGGAAAATGATTCCAAATCAATTCGGAAATCACGTGTAAAAACAAAATGCATTTGTGTAGAGGTTGAAACAAGAAACCAGAACTTGGGACGGACTCGACCACCCGAACATCGTCCCCTTTATTGGATGGACCGAGGAACCAAGTCCTTCGTTAATATCGCCTTGGTACGAGCAAGGAAATCTAAACCGTCACCTGAACAACCTCTCTGAGTTTGAGAAGCTCCGACTGGTGCGTTCAAATCGTCATCGTCTTTCACATCATCTAATCCAGCGCCTGCTTTCAACTGGGTTTTCTCCCACCAGCTCCTTGGCATTGCAAAAGCACTCGAATATCTCCACTCTCGTAACCCACCCGTGGTTCATGGGGATCTTAAAGCGGTCAGTGGTTGCTTCATTGAAGGTTCCCCCTGAGACTTACCAAGGACACTCGACAGGAAAATATCCTGCTTTCCGACCAGGGAGAACCTCTCCTGACGGATTTCGGTCTTTCAACGATTCTTGGAGAAGAGGAAATGTACACACCTTCCCATAGTGTTGGAGGAAGTACGCCATGTATGTCGCCAGAGTGCATCAGAGGGGAGTCAAGGTCGTGCCAGAGCGACATCTATAGCTTTGGAAGTTTGACTTTTAAGGTAAATGCATTTCCTTTTCTTCGGTGTTCCCTTCTGGTGCGCTGAACCAAAGGTCGTTCCCCTCTTCTGTCTAGGTTTTGACGGGGGTTTCCCCACACGCTGGGTTGACCAATAGCCAAATTACCCTCAAAATATGCAACGAAAAAGACCCGAAGGGTCCTGTCGAGGACTGGAGCAAATATCCTCAACTTCAGGGACCATTCAAGGATCTCTTGGAGGAGTGTTGGGCCCGGTCACCAAACGCAAGGCCATCCATGCCGGTCATCGTCAAGAGGTTAACGGTCCTTCTCGCATCCTACGAATCGGCTCCTACTGTCTCCAGTGAGCCAGAAACCAAGAAGGGTTCGAATATGATCTGGCTCTTCGTCGCTGCCGCCATTTTCATTGGCGTTGGGATCACGTTTCGCAATTGGGCGATTCAGTAACAGCACTGCACCCTTTGACAAAGCTTCCAGCCCTCCTTTCGTTCATCCGCCACCTGTATACGACACGCCTGGTGCGTTGTCCTCGTGCCCTTTGACTTCCACGCGCTGTGATACACTGCGCTTAAGTTATGTTTTTACGCTCTATCATTTTCTTCCTGTATGGGAAAGACCTATCCCCTTCATTAATATTGCACTAGTACTTTCCGTTCTTCACCAGAGCCTGGACATGTACAGGACTCTTACGCTTTTCATGATGTTTTCAATCCTTTTCTTCATGCTTGTTGAGGGGGAGAGATATATATATACCAAAGACGTAGAAAACGATATTGGATTGATTTGCTTGGAAATTGTATTTATCCGTATCCCAAAAACAAAAAGATATGCAATGGTGCTTGTAGACATGCAACGAATACCCAGAGACCAAAAAAGACAGAAAGAGAGAGAGAAATAAACGAAATGAAAAAAAAAAAAACTTCTAAAAAGAGGGCACCGAAGTCCACAAAAAAACACTCTAGACACGAGCCAACTCGGGGCTCTTCTATTGGATAATATCCTCAAAGGACCATGCAGTCAAACTTGAATCCCAACGTCGTCCTCATCTTCTTCATCACTGCTGCTATCCTCCTCTTCCTCCCTCACGCTCCTCTCCAACCACTCCTTCATCCAGCAAAGCGACGCGATGCGCTTGTTCTTTAGAACCGCTTTACCCACGATCGCAGCGCATTCGTCCGCTTTGCCGAACCCGCCCAAGCAGCTCCGGCGGTACTCGTCTTCGGGTAAGCCGATCCAGGCTGAGACGGTGTCGGGGACTTTGGGTGCGGGTGTGGTGGGGTTGGGGAGGTCGAACTTGGCAGGGAGTAGAGCTACCCTCAATAGCACGGGCAAGACCAACAGCATCGGAGCTTCCCTGGTCTTCTCCATCACTTTCCCCAAATCCACTCCATCCTTCAAAGTGCCCAAAAGGAGTACGGAGCTACCCGTATCAGGCGCAGCCAGGTAATCCGTAAACGCGACGAACCCAGCCAACTCCTTCAACGCCTCGTCCACGGCATCCCTCGCGAGGCCGCCTTCAACGGGGAGGACCAACCGCCTGACGCTCGACTGGACCGACTTGGCGTCCCTCGCTAAGGTGTGCAAAGCGAGAACAAAAGGCTTATACACCGCGGCGAACGGATCGAGTCCCCCTGCGCCGGGGAGTTGAGGTCGGAGTGGGGACGATGGAGTCGCAGCTGCGATTTTGACTGTCGGAGGCGACGGTGCGCGAGCAGCCGAGAGGGGTTTCAGTGATGGGAGTTTGACGAGGGAGAGCTTCTTGGACCCAGGCGGGGTGATCTGGCGAGGAGACGAAGCTTGAGGGGACGTCGTTGGGCTCATAATCGGCGACGATGCGGTCCAATGCGCCAAGCCGTTAACCGCAGCGGAGAGCGACATGCTCGACTTTTGAGGCTGAGCTTCCTTGGCCTTGGCGGGCTTCTCCTTCCCACCCACCGGCGCCATCTGCGGTGTATCAGGAGGGGTGATGTACGAAGGTAAATGCTGCCTCTTCTCCTGTGCAGCGTAATCGGTCTTGGCCGATTCGTCCGACGAGGTCGACAGCGAGCTGTCACTAGGCTGAGTCCTCAGCCTCCCCTCACTGACCGTGCGCCTCAACGACAAATCCGGAGACGGCTCGCGTGGAGGGGGGGTCAGCTCTTCCGCGGAAGAGCAACGAGGAAGCGCGCGATTCGACAAAGCCACGAGGCTACCCCACACTACTCCAATTTCAAACGTCGCGAGCATCGACTGGACGTGGCTTGACTGGGTCGGTTCACCAGCAAACGTGACTCGAGCGAGCAAAGGTGAGATCCGGGTGAGGGTCTTGTCGAATCGTTGGTCCGCAGAGCACAAAGGGGTGGCTGTGGCGGTGGAGGCGGCGTTCGTAGGGGCGGCACCGGTGGACGGTTCCTTCTCCAATTCGGCGATAACAGCAGACACTTCGCTCTTGATCGCGGAAACGAACGGCCCCACGACCTTGGAAACGACGTTCTCCAACCCTTCTTTGAGCGGTCGAAGCCCATCGTTCGCCGCCTGCCCACCCCTCGTCGAAATTCTCCCCAAGCCAAGCGCGTCAAACGTCTCCAACAACTCTGACGCGAAATGCGCGTAGGCCAAAGCGTGGACTTGAGTCGCGTTGAGGACGAGTGGGACGCTCGGAGTAAAATCGGGAGCGAGAAGGAGCTGAGTGACTTGTTGGGTGAGGTTTGTGATGACGACCGTGAGTGGACGTTGGAGCAAGCGCAAGATTGCACGATGCAAGAACGAGTCTTGCAGTACGTTTGACGCGTGATGAAGTTCACTGTGTTTGGAGTTGATCAGCATACGTCACGAGATTTCATCTCAAGAAGAAGAAACGGACCTTGTGATGAGAGCACCGAGTGCTCGTCCTCGCCCTAGCGGCAAAGGACGCTTCCCTTTCAACACCGCGTCAGGGCCCTCTGAAACACCCACACCTCCCACTTTCGCGCCACTTCCAGCCGCGGCATTCGCAGCGACTTTGGTGATGCCCGTCGCTCCACCGGTCGGATGAGGAGCAGGCGGTAAAATCAAAGCCTTGTTTACAGCTTCACCCAACCTCAATCCCAAGGAATCCAAATACGATACGCCGGTCGTCGCAGCGAGAGACGGCGATGCAGTTATAGAGGGAGTCGGAGCAGGGGAAGCAGATGGAGTTGGGACTTCGCGAGCTGGTGAGGATTTACGGCCGAATGGAGTGAGGCGAGTGAGTGGACGAGAACGTGGGGCGGTGATAGGAGGGGGCGATAGGACGGCGTTGTTGGTGTTGGTGTTGGTTGCTGCTGGTGGAGGCAGCGAAAGAGGTTCGACATCGTTGTAGACTGCCGAGTCAGCTTTAGGAGCTGAGAGAGGGGTTTGACTGGGGGATCCAGCCGCCGAGGTTGTACCCGCACGGAGGTTCCCAAAGATTGAGGCTCGCATCTTATTCTGGTTGGGGATGGAATATACGAGAGTGGCTGAGGACGATATGTAGAGACGGCGAGTAGAGAGCGATTTTCTCTTTGTATGAAAGGTATTTGATGATGACGATTAGAAAGCGAAGATCGAGGGCCCTAAGAATTGCGGGATGCAGCGCGGATGGGGGAGTTGAGATGTGAACTGGTTGACCGGAGAGACGATTCGAATGCGGTTGGTTGACTTTATCCCATGCAGTAGCGAGAGGGGAGTCCTTATGGTGGTCTGTCCTCGTCGATAGCGAGTTCTGTTCGAGTGAAGCGCAGGGTGTAGCAGGTACTAAAAGGCATGGAAGACAAGTTGCCACCTGTCAGCACATTGTCCGCTTGCCATTTGCTCCCACTGGACTTGGTGGTCATATGAGCGTAAGAGAGCAAGCTAGCTAACTCACCCCAATTGTAAGTAGGTCTGCTTTAAAGGAGATATAAGAGGATCGTCGTTTTCGCTCATTCGATGGGGGGACGGGGTTGGGTTGGTTGAGAGGAGTGAGAGCGAGAACGGCATGCAGATTTTAAGGTGGCTGACTTTGCGTCGGAGTTTGAAATTATGTGACCGGTAAGCAAGGCGGTTACCGACGCTGTGGAGTGAATCGACGTGACTCTGATTGGACCACGGAGGTCCTGCCATAGGGAACCACGCAACGTCGGAATGTCGGAGGATGCGATGCCGACCCTTTTGGTGCGTGCAGGCAAACACATGTAAGCGAGATGAGACCTGCAGTTGCGCACCATCGACGCACCACATATCGTTATCTGCCCACTTGCCAATGCCCGATCTGCAATTCCTCAGTCAAGACCAGATCGACCAGGTAATATACTGTACATCCATTCATCGTAGCAATCCCCATTAATGTCAATCTCCCCCTCTTCTGCGCAAGTTTCACCGAGATGGGTGGGTGATCTCAAGTCCCTCTCCCACCCGCAAACGTTTGCAGAAAACGCCACCCCTTTTCTTTACAGCTATCTCCTCATACCGAATTTCCTCTCTGATGAGGATACGCAAGAGATGATGACCCGATCTAAACAACTCCTCGACGATTTTACGCTGCAAGGTCATCCCATGGTCCGTGCGTCTTCCTCCAACCGCTCGTTCGTAATTTCCCCTCTCCCCGCCTCTCATGATTACGACAACCCCCGACACCACGAGATCTTCTCACTTACTCGATAATTGGTTTTTTTCTTCCGTTCCTTTTTTTTTACCCTCGGTTATCTTCGACCCTATCGCTCGTGCGTTGCACATGGTACCAGACCAAGTTCACAACAGGCGATTCGACGGCCGAAGACAAGCACGTCGGGGACGATTACTTTTTAAATTCGGGGGACAAGATCCGATACTTCCTCGAAGAAGATGCCGTCGGCTCTGACGGCAAGCTCAACAGACCCAAGGAACTGGCGGTTAACAAGATAGGACATGGTGCGCCTTTGCGTGGCGTCATGATGTCATGACCCGATTGCATGAGCGCTTATCCGTCTCGCGTCTTTTAGCCTTGCACGAACTTGATCCAACCTTCCGCAGAGTCAGCCTCCAGAATGAAAAACTTAAAGCATTAGCTAAAGACCTCCAGTTTCACAAGGACCCAGCTGGTGGGTCGTACGATCACCCGGGCACGTCGCTTGGGGAATGGGGATGCTCACGGGACGCTCTCTCCCTTCCGAAATGTCGGATTTTTGACTTGCAGTCCTTCAGAGCATGTTAATCTTCAAGCAGCCAGAAATCGGAGGTAAAGGTAAGCCGTAGGGGTCCAATCTCTGTGAGAATTACACGTAGATTAAAATAACACTCCCATTGGACGGCTTGGCTTATCACAGTCCCAGAGCACAACGACTCGTAAGTCCCCCCAACCTATCACCACCCCATCCTCTCCTCAACTGACCCTCCCTTTCCAGAACATTCCTCGTACGTCTCAAACCCACCTAAAAATGCTCCACATGCTACGCTAACCTCACCCCTCCTCCACATGACCTAGTACACGAACCCGCCATCCGCACTCGGCTTCTGGTTCGCGCTCGAAGACTGCACGCCCTCAAACGGCGCTCTCTCGTTCCTCCCCGGATCTCACAAGACCACTCCTTTGAAATCCCGGTTCGTGAGATTACCTCAAGGTGGGACGGGGTTCGAATCTCTCCCTGGCACCAAAGAGACTCCGACGTCCGATGCCAAGAAGGAGGATGGAGAGTACATCCAACCACCTTGCCCAGCGGGTAAGCTTTCTAGCTTTCGTTCTGTCTCCGATCATGGGGCTCAGTTCGGACCTTGGCGAGCTTAGGTACACTCGTCCTCATCCACGGTAGCGTCTTGCACAAGTCCGAAAAGAACACAAGCTCCAAGACTCGCTACGCGTATACTTTCCACATGATCGAATCGGAGCCGTACGCACAATACGATGCCAAGAACTGGCTGCAACCTACGAAGGAGATGCCGTTTTCCAAGTTGTTCGCGGTTCATGCGTGATTGTTTTACAAGTCGCGCTGGTCGGTTAGGGCTCTGAACACACACAGAGATACACGGTTGATCAATAGTTGAATTGAAGGTTGAAGTACGTAGATAGAGACAAAGCGTAGAAAGAAAAACAAGAGACAAAAACAACAATGCCTTTAGGAGAAAGCATGAGTGTCCAGAAAAAACGCTATGGATGAGTTACACTAACGAATCTTTCATAATCGAGTAAAAGGAAGAAAAAGAAAAATGTTCATTGGTAGTTCATGATGTTCGTAAGTGAAATAGTTCTAGAGAAAAGGATAGCTCATCGCGTCAATACGCCGAATCATCATGATCGGGAAAGCGCGTTTCCTCACCTGTTGACATACGTGGCATGCGCTTCAAATAAGGCTTCCATCACCAACTCACGCGCCGCGTCTGACACCGTCGACCTTCAACGTCGTATGAAGGGTTTCGACAGAGGAGGAAGAAGAGGAGGTCCGGATTTCGGAAGACGAGGAGGAGAACGATTTGCGCGCGGCCGACGAGGTGGAGGTAGCGACATCGACGGTGGAACTGTGCGTTTCGGTGACGCCATCGAGAGTCGTGGAATGGCCGGAAGTGACGGCCACACCGTAGACTGCTTGATTGGTTGACTGCGACAATATTACGTCAGTTTTGTCATCTTGAACCACCACTATTGTTAAAAGAAAGATCTCACCCCAACTAACTCCAAATTTTCCTGAATTACGAGATCAAGGACATCCGAGCAATCACTTGCTGTCGGTCTCTGATCAGGATCCCGACTCCAACACTTTATTAAAAGACTGAGTAAGCGGTCCGGGAGGATAGGCGTTGGGACTGGCTTGGGGTCTTTGCCGGGAATAGCGTATTTCGGGAAGTTCGTGAACTCGGGCTTATGGATCGAGGTACCGTCGAATTGTCGAATTTCACACATCACCTATTAACCAAAAAGGGCAGGGTAAGCACGCCACTTAAGAGTAGGAGAGTTGGTACAGCCTTACCTGCAGGACGATACATGCCCACGACCAGATGTCTGATTTCGGGTGGAGCGTATGTGGATCCCATTGCTGGGGATCCCACCAGAGATAGGTAGGTCGCTG
This sequence comes from Tulasnella sp. 424, assembly GCA_019633425.1. Taxonomy (NCBI): domain Eukaryota; kingdom Fungi; phylum Basidiomycota; class Agaricomycetes; order Cantharellales; family Tulasnellaceae; genus Tulasnella; species Tulasnella sp. 424. The sequence continues at coordinate 17,428 of WSUB01000291.1, read as the reverse complement.
AAGTGGTCCAGCATGTATCTCGAACTGGAAATTGATTAGGCTCCCGATGAGTGGCAGGACAGCCTTCCGGTCACCATCGACGACTACGGTCCACTGGTTTTCAATTGCCGGACAGAGACATTATAATCCAAGGTGATTATTCTCGTTACTCATCATCCCCGGTAAATGTAAACGATTGACTTACTGGGTTTAGGGCGCCGTGCACCACATTCACGGCGGAGGAATGAAGATATATGAGCCCATTCAGCATGTCCTGAAGCTACAGCATGGTTAGACCCAATCAGCGTCGTCACCTGATAGATGGGCAGAACCATACCAGCTTTAATCTTGCCCCTGGCACCAAGTGCCGGTTTCGGCGCAGATATTCCAGCAGGGGAGTTTCGCCCATATAAGGCGATATAAGATACAATCTTTGCAAACTTCGATTCATCGAGTATCCTGCAAGTTCAATCAGGTTCTCGTGCTTCAGGGCCCATCGTTGATTCAACTCGTCCGCTAGTATCCTCCCAGCGACGAGTTGCCTGGAAGATATATCAAAGCTCCTAACCATAACGACCTTATCTGTGTCTCGGAGTGAAAGTCTGGCGATAGAAACGTTAATGACCAGATCGTTCCAGTCCTCCGGCTCTATTGAACGATCCAATCTCGCTGATGGAGCAAATAAATGGGCCGGTAGACTGGAACCTAGTACCGTTGAATACTGTATTTGGAACAATAGCCAGTGAAGTGAGAGTCCTGTGTGTGCAGCCGTAGCAAGGAAAATACATTACCCAGTATGTGTTTTGAACTTCATCGACACACTGCCGAGCATCAGGCCTTCGACCGGGCTCGAAGCTCCAGCACATCCTGAGCAAGTCCAGTACGGTAGAGGGTAGCGTTGACATATCTGATGGCTCTGGCGTCCTGCGATGATCCTGATGCCCGCAGATTAAAACCAGCACTTGGGTCTCGTTTTGACATTCATGATACGGAGGATTGCCAGTTAGTATCTGTTATATAGTTGATTCCTTGGTCACCAACCGATGGCAGCTCTTAAAATCTCGAGATACTCGCCTCCAGAGCAAGACATCCCCAGGCCCAAATATCACTTGGACAGTCCCGCGGGCTTCCGTTCAATACCTCGGGGCTTGTGTATCGAATTGTTCCTTTGAAACCGTTGCTAGTGCTTAGTCCTGTCGGTTTGTCTTCCATTGCCTGGGCGAGGCCGAAGTCGGAAAGCAGCGCTTGGCGCGCCTCATTCACGAGCACATTTAGCTATTTTCAGCCAAGGGTTTGAAGGTAAAAAGCAACGAGTTAAAACGGGTTCGGGCAGGATAACGGAACAAGCCTTCAGAACTGATGCCAAAAAATAGAGAGTAGTCGGGGGTGGAATTGTGGTTGATAGTTAAAGGTAAACATACCGACTTGAGATCCCCGTGCACGATAGGTGGATCTTTTGAGTGAAGATAGGCAAGGCCCTTGATGGTATCCAAAACCTATCACGACCTTCTCAGTCGTATTGCAAGGCCATTGTTGAGAAGCGGTGAGTTGAGTTCCACTTACCAACTCCAGTCGCCGCTCTTGCGATATTGCCCTCCGAGATAGGTAATCCTTCATATTGCCATTGGCCATGTACGGGGATACCAAGTAAGCGGTCCGAAAGTCCCCGCTGAGATAATATCCAGTAAACTCGAGGATATTATCGTGTTTGCATGACGCCCAGACTTTAATCTCCCTTGCCAGTCTCTGAAAATGAGTAGGAATCAACGATCGCCGTCCGTAACGAGCAAGGAACTCCTGGACCAACAACAGCAGTCCTCAACGGCGCCCCATAATAATTCTCTGTTCGCAGTTCCTTCACTGCGACTGTGGTCGGGGGAGTAACAAACGGGATCCAAATCGTCGGCCATAGGTCTGCAAGTTTTACCGTTCCGAACCCTCCAACGCCAAGGGGCTGTTCACTGGCACGAATGATGAGCCGGCGTTTCGGGATATAATAATCCGACAGGGACTGAAGTGCCTTGTTCTTTGTATCTCATTGTCAGCGCTCATCGCAGACCGTGCGGCCAATTATGAGCAAGTGACCTACCAAGACATTTGGGTCAAGATCTTCATTGTTGAATTTTTTTGTATTGCTCATGGGTCAAGAAGTAGAGGTGGATGGGATAGCACGATTTGCGAGACACGGCGGAAGAACGATCATCATGGGTTCTCTGGTGCTGCCACGTGTATGCCACGTTGTTGTACGATCTCCGAGTACGACCGCTTACCGCCGAACAATCGACGACCACCTCACAAACGCCGATCGGCACTCGGGTTCTGGTTCGCCCTCGAAGACTTCACAAGTCCGAGAAGAACACAAGCTCCAAGACTCGCTACGCGTATACCTTCCACATGATCGAATCGGAGTCGTACGCGCAATACGATACCAAGAACTTGCTGCAGCCTACAAAGGAGATACCGTTTTCCAAGTTGTTCGCGGTTCATGCGTGATCTTTGTATACACCGCGCTGGTTGGCTTAGGAACCTGGACACACACCGAACGACAAACGGCTGATCGATAGTTAAATTGATGTCGAAGTACGTAGTAGAGGCAAAGCGTAGAAAGAAAAACAAAAGACAAAAACAACAATGACTTTAGGAAAGAGCATGAGTGTCCAGAAAAAAAACGCTATGGATGAATTACACTAAGAATCGTTCATAATCAAGTAAAAGGAAGAAAAAAAGAAAATGTTCATTGGTAGCTCATGATGTTCGTAAGTGAAATAGTTCTAGAGAAAAAGAGGGAACATCGGGTTAATACGCAGAGTCATCATGATCGGGAGAGCGCAGTTTCTCACCTGTTGACATATGTGGCATCCGCTTCAAAATAGGCTCCCATCACCAACTCACGCGCCGCGTCTGATACCGTCGACCTTCAACGTCGTAGCAAGGGTTTCGACAGCAGAGGAAGAGGAAGAGGTCCGGATTTCGGAAGACGACGAGGAGAACGACTTGCGGGTGGCCGACGACGATTGGACAGCAGTAACACCTTGATCAACGACGACAGTAGAAGACTCGCCCTCAACAGTGACCCTCGGGGAAGGCGTGAAAGGGGATTCCATGCCGGTCATGAACACCGAAGGAGGGCCGACTTTCAAGGGCATCAGAGTAGGAAGAGGAGAGGTGCGTCGTCCGCTGACTTGCGTCTCGCCCGTCGACTCAACGACGACCGACTGGACGGTTCCTTGGACCGAGGATGATTCGGAGCTCTCGACTTGAGTAACCGAGCTGGTCGACGACAGACGAACGTTAGAAACGATATGCAAGGCTGGACCCTTGAGGAGGACGGTCTCGACTGGCTGGATCTCTGTGATTGCGTTCCCGGTCGATGAGATGTACGGAAGGGGCCCACATCCCAATCAGAGACGCTCGTAACGGTGGTGCATCTAAGCAATCTCTGCAGATCGTGAACTTATGGAGGGTCGTTTTCATGTGCAATCGCTCACTGTTTTCCATGTTGGTGCACCACAGCGCGTGCACCGGGGGGTAATCTGGCATGGCCGAGACCCCATTTCCCATCGAAACCGCCCTGACAGTCGAGACTCTACGCGGAGAGAAAAAGGCTTTTTTTGAGTATTCTAAAGGCCCCCGCCGGTGCTTGACAAAGTGGAGGTGAGCGGTCTGCCCAGTTCCGCCCGTAGCCAACCCGTTGCTCGGGTTAACGCGACCGAAGTAACGTAAATCTTGAAGATACGATACGAGACAACACTGCTATCGAGGCGCGTACTATCCATTCATTCGAGATTAATAGGACATGAAACGAAGAAAAAAGTCCCTATGATATCATCATCATCTTCGTCTCTACGCCTTCTCAGCGTGGACAAGTCCACTGTTGCCCATCGAATCAGCCATCACAGCTCCTTCTCCTTCCACTCTCAGCAGGAGCGAGATCCCACTATGAGGGGACTCGGCCAAAGTCATGCTGTAAGCCATACTGTTATCCGTCAACAAATGCCTGTCGTTGCTGTCGATGGAGCTACTTGTCGTCAAATTAGCCATCCCAGCTCCTTCCGCTCTCGGCGGGAGCGAGATCCCGCTCTGAGGAGACTCGGCCAAAATCGTGCTGTAAGCCACATGATCGAATCGGAACCGTACGCGCAATACGATGCCAAGAACTGGCTGCAACCTACGAAGGAGATGCCGTTTCCAAGTTGTTCGCGGTTCTTGCGTGATCTTTTTTACAAGTCGTGCAGGCCAATTGGGACCCCGAACACCCACAGAGCGACAGACGGCTGATCGATAGTTGAATTGAAGTTGAAGTACGTAGTAGAGACAAAGCGTAGAAAGAAAAACAAAAGACAAAAAACAACAATGACTTTAGCAGAGAGACTCGACTCGCGGTGTTTGCGATGCTAAGACTGACCCGTGCGTTTCGGTGACGCCGCCGAGAGTCGTGGAATGGCCGGAAGTGACGGCCCCATCGTAGACTGCTTGATTGGTTGACTGCGACAATGTTATGTCAGTTTTGTCATCTTGAACCACAACTCTCATTAAAGAAAGATCTCACCCCAACTTACTCCAAATTTTCCTGAATTACGAGATCAAGGACATCCGAGCAATCACTTGCTGTCGGTCTCTCATCAAAATCCCATCTCCAACACTTTATTAAAAGACTGAGTAAGCGGTCCGGGAGGATAGGCATTGGGACTGGCTTGGGGTCTCTGCCCATCATCGCGTATTCCGTGAACGCGGGGCTATGGATCGAGGTACCGTCGAATTGTCGAATTTCACACATCACCTATGAACCAAAAGGGCAGGGTAAGCACGCCACTTAACAGTAGGAGACTTGGTTCAGGTCTTACTTGCAGGACGATACATGCCCACGACCAGATGTCTGATTTGGCGGGGGGCGCCGATGAAATCCAATGTTGTTGGGGATCCCACCAGAGAGAGGCAGGTCGCTCAAGTGGTCCAGCATCTAACCCGAAATTGATTACGCTCCCGATGAGTGCCAGGACAGCCTTTTGGTCACCATCAACGACTACGGTCCACTGGTTTTCAATTGCCGGACAGAGACATTATAATCCAAGGTGATTATTCTCGTTACTCGTCGTCCCCGGTAAATGTAAACGATTGGCTTACTGGGTTTAGGGCGCCGTGCACTACATTCACGGCGGAGGAATGAAGATATATGAGCCCATTCAGCATGTCCTGGAGCTACAGCATGATTAGACCCGATCAGCGTCGTCACCTGATAGGTGGGCAGAACCATACCAGCTTTAATCTTGCCCCTGGCACCAAGTGCCGGTTTCGGCGCAGATATTGCAGCAGGGAAGTTTGGTCCATATTATAAGGCGATATAATATAAAATCTTTGCAAACTTCGATCCATCGAGTATCCTGCAAGTTCAATTAGGTTCTCGTGCTTCAGGGCCCATCGTCGATTCAACTGGTCCGCTGGAATCTTCCCAGAGATAGACATAGCAAAGCCCCTAACCATGACGACCTTGTATGTGTCTCGGTGTGAAAGTCTGGCGATAGGAACATTATTGACCAGATCGTTCCAGTCCTCCGGCTCTATTGAAAGATTCAGTCTCGTTGATGGAGTAAATAAATGCGCCGGTAAACTGGAACCTAGCACCGTTAAATACTGTATTTGGAACAATAGTCAGTAAAGTGAGAGTCCTGTGTGGGCAGCAGTAGCAAGGGGAATACATTACCCGGCCTGTGGTTTCAACGCCATCGACACACTGCCGAGCACCAGGCCTTCGACGAGGCTCAAAGCTCCAGCACATCCTCAGCAAGTCCAGTACGGTAGGGAATAGCGTTGATACATCTGACGGCTCTGGCGTCCTGCGATGATCTTGATGCCCGCAGATTAAAACCAGCACTTGGGTCTCGTTTTGACATTCATGGTACGGAGGATTGCCAGTTATTATCTGTTATATAGTTGATTCCTTGGTCATCAACCGATGGCAGCTCTTAAAATCTCGAGGTACTCGCCTCCAGAGCAAGACATCCCCAGGCCCATATATCACTTGGACAGTCCCGCGGGCTTCCATTCAATACCTCCGGGCTTGTGTATCGGATTGTTCCTTTGAAACCGTTGCTAGTGCTTAGTCCTGTCGGTTTGTCTTCCATTGCCTGGGCGAGGCCGAAGTCGGAAAGCTGCGCTTTGCACGCCTTATTCACGAGCACATTTAGCTATTTTCAGCCAAGGGTTTAAAGGTAGAAAGCAACGAGTTAAAACCGGTTCGGGCAGGATAACGGGACAAGCCTTCAGAATTGATGCCAAAAAATAGAGAGGAGTCGGGGGTCGAATTGTGGTTGATAGTTAACGGTAAACGTACCGACTTGAGATCCCCGTGCACGACAGGTGGATCTTTTGAGTGAAGATAGGCAAGGCCCTTGATAGTATCCAAAACCTATCACGACCTTCTCAGTCGTATTGCAAGGCCATTGTCGAGAAGCGGTGAGTTGAGTTCCACTTACCAAATCCAGTCGCCGCTCTGGGGATATTGCCGTCCGAGATAGGTAATCCTTTATATTGCCATTGGCCATGTACGGAGATACCAAGTAAGCGGTCCGAAAGTCCCCGCTGAGATAATATCCAGTAAACTCGAGGATATTATAGTGTTTGCATGACGCCCAGACTTTGATCTCCCTTGCCAGTCTCTGAATATGAGTAGGAATCAACGATCGCCGTCCGTAATGAGCAAGGAACTCCTGGACCGACAACAGCAGTCCTCAACGGCGCTCCATAATAATTCTCTGTTCGCAGTTCCTTCACTGCGACAGTGGTTGGGAGAGTAACAAACGGGATCCAAATCGCCGGCCATAGGTCTGCAAGTTTTACCGTTCCAAACCCTCCAACGCCAAGGGGCTTTTCACTGGCACGAATGATGAGCCGGCGCTTCGGGATATAATAATCCGACAGGGACTGAAGTGCATTGTTCTTTGCATTTCATTGTCAGCGCTCATCGCAGACCGTGCGGCCAATTATGAGCAAGTGACCTACCAAGACATTTGGGTCAAGATCTTCATTGTCGAATTTTTTTGTATTGCTCATGGGTCAAGAAGTATAGGTGGATGGGATAGGACTTTGCGAGACACGGTGGAAGAACAATTGGCATCATGGGTTCTCCAGAGCCACATGTATGCCACGTTGTTGCACGATCTCCGATTACGACCGCTTACCGCCGAACAATCGACGACCACCCTCGAGTACACAAACCCCATCGGCACTCGGCTTCTGGTTTGCGCTCGAAGACTGCACGCCCACGAACGGCGCTCTCTCGTTCCTTCCCGGATCTCACAAGACCACTCCTTTGAAACCCGGTTCGTGAAATTGCCTCAAGGCGGGGACGGGGTTCGAATCTCTCCCTGGCACCGAAGAGACCCCGACGTCCGACGACGCCAAGAAGGTACATCTAACTACCTTGCCCACCGGGTAACTCTCTCCCACTTCTGTTTCTGTCTCCGGTCGTGGGGCTCAGTTCTGTCCTTGGGGTGCTTAGGTACACCCGTCCTCATCCACCGTAGCGTCCTGCACACGTCCGAGAAGAACACAAGCTCCAAGACTCGCTACGCGTATACCTTCCACATGATCGAATCGGAGTCGTACGCGTAATAAGATACCAAGAACTGGCTGCAGCCTACAAAGGAGATATATTTTTCCAAGTTGTTCGCGGCTCATGCGTGATCTATGTATACACCGCGCTGGTCGGCTTAGGAACCTGGTCACACCCCGAGCGACAAACAGCTGATCGATAGTTAAATTGATGTTGAAGTACGTAGTAGAGACAAAGGGTAGAGAGAAAAACAAAAGACAAAAACAACAATGACTTTAGGAAAGAGCATGAGTGTCCAGAAAAAACGCTATGGATGAATTACACTAAGAATCGTTCATAATGGAGTAGAAGGAAGAAAAAAGAAAATGTTCATTGGTAGTTCATGATGTTCGTAAGTGAAATAGCTCTAGAGAAAAAGAGAGAACATCGGGTTAATACACAGAATCATCGTGATCGGGAAAGCGCAGTTTCTCACCTGTTGGCATATGTGGCATCCGCTTCAAAATAGGCTCCCCATCACCAACTCACGCGCCGCGTCTGATACCGTCGACCTTCAACGTCGTAGCAAGGGTTTCGACAGCAGAGGAAGAGGAAGAGGTCCGGATTTCGGAAGACGACGAGGAGAACGACTTGCGGGTGGCCGACGACGATTGGACAGCAGTAACACCTTGATCAACGACGACAGTAGAAGACTCGCCCTCAACAGTGACCCTCGGGGAAGGCGTGAAAGGAGATTCCATGCCGGTCATGAACACCGAAGGGGGGCCGACTTTCAAGGGCATCAGAGTAGGAAGAGGTGAAGTGCGTCGTCCGCTGACTTGCGTCTCGCCCGTCGACTCAACGACGACCGACTGGACGGTTCCTTGGACCGAAGAGGATTCGGAGCTCTCGACTTGGGTTACCGAGCTGGTCGACGACTGACGAACGTCGGAATCGACATGCAAGGCTGGACCCTTCAGGAGAACGGTCTCGACTGGCTGGATCTCTGTGACGACCGACTGGACGGTTCCTTGGACCGAGGAGGTTTCGGAGCTCTCGACTTGGGCGACCGAGCTGGTCGACGACTGGCGAACGTCGGAATCGACATGCAAGGCTGGACCCTTCAGGAGGACGGTCTCGACTGGCTGGATCTCTGTGGCTGTGTGCCCGGTCGATGTCTTGGAGTCGAAATACAAGGCTGGACCGATTATCACTTTCTCGACTTGGCCGGTCTCTGTGTGCGTGTTCTCGGTCGATGTGGATGACGAAGTCGTCGACTCCTGGCGAACGTCGGAATCAACATGCAAGGCTGGACCCTTGAGGAGGACGGTCTCGACTGGCTGGATATCGGTGAAAGAGGTCGACGTCTTGGGGTCGAAATACAAGGCTGGACCGATTATCACTTTCTCGACTTGGCCGGTCTCCGTGTGCGTGTTCTCGGTCGATGTGGAAGACAAAGTTGTCGACTCCTGGCGAACGTCGGATTCAGATTGCAAGGCGGGACCCTTCAGCAACACTGTCTCAAATGGTGCGATCTCCGTGTGCGTGGTAGTCGACTCTTGGCGAACGTCGGAGTCGCCCTTCAGCAGTGGCTCGATGTTCGACGACTGGAGAATGTCGGAATCAGCTCGCAAAGGTGGACCCCTCAGTCTCTGGATGGCCGACGACTGGCGAACGCCGGAGTCGCCCTTAAGCAGTGGCTCGATATTCGATGATTGGAGGATGTCAGAATCGGATCGCAAGGGTGGACCCCTCAGTCTCTGGATAGTCGACGGGTGGCGAGCGTGGGGATCGTAAAACGTGGCTGGACCCGCTATCACTGTCGCGACTTGCCCGGTCTCCGTGCGCGTGTTCTCGGTCGATGTGGATGATGAAGTCGACGACTGGCGAACGTCGGAATCGAATTGCAAGGCTGGACCCTTCAGCAACACTGTCTCGAATGGCGCGATCTCCGTGTGCGTGGTTCCGGTCGATGTAGAAGAGGACTGGTGAACGTCGGAATCGAATCGGCTGCCTCCGCCCTTGATCATCACGGTGGTATTGATAGACCCTCGGTGGACGTCGGAGTCGAAGTGACTGCCTCCGCCTTTGATGCTCATGGTCGTGATTGGTCGGATCTCCGTGCTCGTGCTTTCGGTCGATGCGGATGCGGTCGACGAGGACTCGCGAACGTCGGAATCGAATCGGCTGCCTCCGCCCTTGATGCTCATGATCGACTCGGACACGAGAACGTCGGAATCGGATCGGCTGCCTCCGCCCTTGATCATGACGGTCGTATTGATCGAGCCTTGGTGAACGCCGGAATCGAAGTGGCTGCCTCGGATCTCCGTGCTCGGGCTCTCGGCCGAGGTGACTGATGTCGATGAGGAGGACTTGTGGACGTCGGAATCGAATCGGCTGCCTCCACCTTTGGAAACCATGAGGTATTGTCCAGACCCGCCCTGGAGCGAGGCCGTGGAACCCTCGATGTCCACAGTGGTGATCGACGAATTTTGATGAGCCTCATCGAAGTGGCTGCTTCCTCCCTTCGTAATCTGGACTGAGGTGGTAGTGCTTCCGTGGCCTGCAGATGTGGTAGAGCCGCCGACGCTGGTAATCGATTCGATCATGGAAGGTTCGGTGTGAGAGACGGGAGAGGTGAGAGTGGTGGATACTTCGGATACGGTAGCCCCTCCATAGACTTTCTGATTCGAGACCTGTGCGGACGTAGACTCTGATGCGACCTGTGTGACGGAGGATGTGGTAGTAGTCGATGCGGTGGCGCTGGCTGCCGCGGATGCGGTTGCAATCGCTGAGGTTGACGAAGTTCCGGATGTTTCTCCATGGACGACTTGAGCACCGAATCCAAGCGAGCCGGTTGCCCCAGCGGAGAACGAATTCGAGGCCGAGCTTGATTGGACGGAAGTAGAGGATCCCGCAATGACCGCGGACGAAACTTCTCCTTGGCTTGTATTTACGGAAGGCGATTCGACTCGTGGTGTATGCGATGCTGAGACGGATCCGCTTGCGCCGATATTCACGCTGACATGCGCGTCAACCTTGGCACCCATCACTCCGCTGACAGCTCCGGTAATGGCTCCACCGATTCCTTTGACCCTCTCACCGAATCCCCAGAACCCTCTGCCTCGACGACTGCTCTCAACTGTTTCTTGCTTCTCCACAGCGGTGGTTTCGGATTGGGTCGATACGAGAGCCGTTCCCTGTGCGACGCTTTGGGTAAGATCCACTACAACCGCTTCCTCCTCGCCTGATGCTGATGCGGAAGAACTGTGCGTTTCGGTGACGCCGCTGTGCACGCCGACAATAACTCCTTGCTCGACGGTTGTCGATTCGACCTTGGTTGGCGTGAGGAGAAGGCCGGACGATGACGTTGCTGAGGTAATCGCGGATGATGAGGTTGCTGTAGCAGTCGTTTCCGAGATAGCGTGAGCTTCCGACTTGAACGAATCGGTCACCGCAGCGGAGGTCGAAGTGAGAGTCGAACCATGGCCGGAGACAGCTGTCGAGAGACCGGATGTGATGGCCTCACCGCGGGAAGTCTGTTGCGACGACTCGGTGGAGGTCGACTCCGACACGAGGGTTTGACGTTGGACATCGGATGAGGTTTTGGTGACTGCGGATGAAGCCGAAGAAGTCTTTGCGCGAGCGGCGTATGCGTCGGATTCAAAGGATCCAGTGACTGTGGCCGAGTGGGAAACTAAAAGTGAAGTTAAAGGGTGATCTTTAGAATAGGAGAGTATTGAAGTAAAGTAAAACACTGACCTTGACTGGATCCAACTCCAGCGCCAACACTGATAACCGTACCGATAGCGGACCCCACGGTAGACGATTGTTGCCGTACTTCGTCGACGTGATGGACGTTCTCACTCGTCGAGGCCACACGAACATCTGTTTTAGCATCCTTGTGGACGGCGGTACTCGTGCTCTCGACAGTGCTAGATGCGGCGGAAATTCGCTGATCGGTGACTGCCTCGACCTTGGCCAACGAAGCGCTGGATGTGGACGACGCGGTAACGGTAGAAAGACTGGATCCCACCGCTCCACCGTAAGCTACTTGATACGAAGGTTGAACGGGGGTGGGCGCTGGTCGGTTGACGATGGTTGATGGAGATGTTGTTGAAGTAGTTATCGCGGTAGATGAGGAGGCCGTATGAGCCGTTTCTTGGGCAACGTTCGTCTTGGATTCTTGCGAGGTCGATTTAGTCACACTCACTCCGAGGCCAAAACTTCCACTAATACCAATACCAATGCTGGATGACCGTTCTGAGGCGCTGTCAGAGTGCTGGACGACGGCACCTTCGGATACCACAACCACCTGTTCTTGCTTCCCTTGGCGAGAGGTGCTTCTACCCTCCGTGGAGGTGAGAGCCGTGGTGTGGCCGGAAGTGACGGCTCCACTGTAGATTGCTTGATTGGTCGACTGCGTCGAGATCGATTGAGAAGCGGTGCTTTGCTGTTGGACCTCCGAAGACGACTTAGTTGTAGAGGTCGTTCCATGAAGGAGAAGCGTGTCTGATTCGAGGGATCCAACTGCAGCACTCGAGTGCCGACCTGTAGTGGAGAAGAAACATTACAATCAGAATAAGAGGATACCGGGCCAGGTGGAGAACACTGGCCTGAACTCTGCTTCGTTGTAGAGCTTGAGGAGGTTGCTTCAATGGAGCCACCAAGCGCGAAGGAGTGACTCTTCTCCTTTCCAACCGTCACAGAGGTTTCCGTCGAAGTTGTCGAGATCGAGCTGCCTCGATGCACGTCGACGACCTGTTGAGTGGTGGAGGATGAAGAACTCTTCTCCTTTCCAACCGTCATAGAAGTTTCCGCCGAGGATGCAGAGCTTGAGGAGGTTGCTTCGATGTAGCCACCAAGCGCAAAGGAGTGACTCTTCTCCTTTCCAGCCGTCACAGAGGTTTCCGTCGAAGCTGTCGAGATCGAGCTGCCTTGATGCACGTCGACGACCTGTTGAGTGGTGGAGGATGAAGCTGTCGTGCTAGAAGATGAGGCATCGAAAGAAGTGCTGTGCGCGGCATTTGTCTTGGTTTCGACCGAGCCAGCGATGACAGAGGAGGACGACGCGGAAATGGAGCCTGAAGTACCAACATGCGAAAGAGAAGGCCCTAGATGGTTGAGCGGACCCCAACCAAATTTAATCAACTGTGATGGGTGGGGAGCAATGGAGAACTCACGTTGTGTACTTTGAGAGAGAGTTGTATCTACACCGATGGCAACACCGACACCAACACCCAGTCCGAAGGAGTGGCCTGTCTTCTTCCCGACAGTCGCGGAGGTCTCAGCTGAGCTCGTGGAGGTCGAGCTGCTCACGGTGGAGTCGTGAACCACAACATCCCGGTGGTCCTCGTGGAATTCTCCCTTCTCGACCACCACCTTCGTGTCCGAGATGCTAGAAGAAGTCGATGACCCACTGACGACCTGAATGGACGGCTGAACGGGAAGGGGTGCTGGGCGTTGAATGTTGGATGATGTCAGGGTAGTCGATGTCGCGGATGTCTCGACAGCCGTTCCATAGCTACTGTGCGTCTTGGATTCGGTGGAGCCAGTCACGACAGAGGTACCATGAGTGGAGACCGATTCGATCACGGCCTGCGAGGTGCTAGATGGACGTTGCGCGACAGAAGACGACGAGGCGGAAGATGTGGTATTGGTGGATGAAGATGTGCCTAGAGCGGTTCCTTGGATAACGTGTGTCTCGGATTCGAATGAGCCAGCCACAACGCCGGACGATGAAGTTGAGGACGAAGTTGAAGTACCGACGTGAGGGAGAGATGGCCCTAAATCAGGTGAAACGAAATCGTGACCAACTTGAATCAGCTGCGACAGGTAGAATACGACAAAGAACTTACGTTGAGGGGTTTGTGAGATAGTTGCACCTACACCGATAGCAACGCCAACGCCAACACCCAGTCCGAAGGAGTGGCCCTTCTGCTTTTCGACAGTCGTGGAGGACTCCGTCGAGCTTGTGGAGGTCGAGGTGCTCACCGTGGAGTCGTGGACGACGACATCGCGATGGTCTTGGCTGACGGATCCCCCCTTTGCTACGGTTACTGTCTCCGAGATTACAAGTCCTCCGGTTGTCGTCTTAGAAGGCTGGACAACGGTGACGGGAATCGGGGTCGTTGCTGGAGCCGGTCGTTGGGGCTGAACGGTGATGATCTGCTCACTGCTTCCGCTCGAGGACGCCACGGTCACCTGACGAGAGTCCTGGTGCACTGAGGTTTGCTTGGTGTCCACACTGGTGGTTGAGACTGAGGTGCCATGTACGGACGAGGAGCTGACAGCGCTTGTCAATTGGCCACCGATTCCGATGTGAGACGGTTGGACGGGAACTGCTGCGGGGCGCGGGATAATAGTAGACGACGATGATGAAGACGATGTGGTAGTCGATGAAGACGCGCCGATAGCCGTCCCGTGGACGTGTGTCTCGGACGAGCCGGTGACGACATCGGAGGACGAAGTAGAAGTCGAGATCGAGCCACCAACGGCCAAGCCGACACCAACGCCAACGCCGACACCCAACTCGAAGGAGTGTCCTTTTCCTTTCTGTGCGGTAGCAGAGGTCTCCGTCGTAGTCGTGGTGGTAGAGGCACCGACAGTGGAATCTCGGACAACGATATCCTGACGACCATGGCTAACAGATTCGCCCTTCTCAACTGTGACTGAACCCGAGATGGAAAGTCCCCCCGAGGTGGTCTTGGATGGCTGGCCAACAACCACAGGGATCGTTGCTGGAACCGGTCGTTGGGGCTGAACGGTGACAATTTGCTCGCTGCTTCCGCTTGAGGACGCCACGGTCACCTGATGAGAATCCTGGTGCACCGAGGTTTGCTTGGTGTCCACACTGGTAGTTGAGACTGAGGTGCCATGAACGGACGAGGAGCTGACAGTGCCTGTGAATTGGCCACCGATTCCGACGTGAGACGGTTGAACGGGAACTGGTACGGGGCGTGGGATGATGGTAGACGATGATGATGAAGACGAGGTTGTAGTAGCTGAAGATGTGCCAATGACCGTTCCGTGGACGTGTGTCTCGGATTCGAATGAGCCAGCCACAACGCCGGAAGATGAAGTTGAAGTCGAAGTTGAAGTACCAACGTGAGGAAGAGCTGGCCCTAAAACAGGTGAAACGGAATCGTGGCCAGCTTGAATCAGCTGTGCCAGGTAAAATACGATAAAGAACTTACGTTGAGGGGTTTGGGAGATTGTTGCACCGACACCGATGCCAACGCCAACGCCGACACCCAGTCCGAAGGAGTGACCTTTGCCTTTCTCGGTCGTCATGGAGGTCTCTGTCGTCGTGGTCGTGGTCGAGGAACCAACAGTGGAATCTTGAACAATGACATCGTGATGCTCTTGGCTGACAGTGTCTCCCCTCGTGGCTGTAACAGAACTCGAGATCGCAAGTCCCCCGGTCGTGGTCTTGGATGGGTGGCCAACGATCACGGGGATCGGGACTGGCACGCCGATGACTTGTTGGCTACTCCCGCCCGAAGACGTCACGGTCACCTGTTGAGAGTCCTGTTGGACCGAGGTCTGTTTGGTGTCCACATTGGTGGTCGAGACTGACGTGCCGTGAACGGAGGAGGTGCTGATGGTGCCCGTCAATTGACCACCGAATCCGATGTGAGACGGCTGGACGGGAACTGGTGCAGGGCGTGGAATGACGGTAGACGATGGTGATGTAGACGAAGTGGTGGTGGATGAAGCCGCGCCAATGGACGTTCCGTGGACATGTGTCTCGGACGAGCCGATGACGACATCGGAGGACGAAGTAGAAGTCGAGATCGAGCCACCAACGGCCAAGCCGACACCGACGCCGACGCCAACACCCAATCCGAAAGAGTGACCTTTTCCTTTTTCCGTCGTCACCGTTGTAGTCGAGGTGGTCGAGGAACCGGCAGTGGAATCTTCGACAATGACATCTCCCCTCGTGGCAATGCTCTCGGTCTGCTGGACGACGCCTGTCCTGGTGGCGGTGCTCTCGGTGCTGACGGAGCCTGTCGTCTGCTCGACGACGCCTGTCCTGGTGGCAATGCTCTCGGTGCTGACGGTGCCTGTCAATTGGCCGCCGAATCCAACGTGAGACGGCTGTACGGGAATAGGTGCTGGGCGCGGAATGGTAGTGGATGATGATGTAGTAGACGAGGTTGCAGTTGACGAAGATGTGCCAATGGCCGTTCCGTGGACATGTGTCTCGGACGAGCCGGTGACGACATCGGAGGACGAAGTAGAAGTCGAGATTGAGCCACCAACGGCCAAGCCGACACCGACGCCAATGCCGACATCCAATCCGAAAGAATGACCTTTTCCTTTTTCCGTCGTCACCGTTGTAGTCGAGGTGGTCGAGGAACCGACAGTGGAATCTTGGACAATGACATCTCCCCTCCTGGGGATCGGGGCTGGCACCACGATGACTTGTTGGCCGCTTCCGCCCGAAGACACGGTCACCTGGTTAGAGTCCTGATGAACCGAGGTCTGCTTGATGTCTGTGTTGGTAGTCGAGACCGAAGTGCCGTGAATGGACGAGGTGCTGACGGTGCCTGTCAATTGGCCGCCGAATCCAACGTGAGACGGCTGTACGGGAATAGGTGCAGGACGTGGAATGGTAGTGGATGATGATGATGTAGACGAAGTGGTGGTGGATGAAGCTGCGCCAATGGACGTTCCGTGGACATGTGTCTCGGACGAGCCGGTGACGACATCGGAGGACGAAGTAGAAGTCGAGATCGAGCCACCAACGGCCAAGCCGACACCTA
>WSUB01000290.1:0-34162 GCA_019633425.1 Tulasnella sp. 424 | reverse complement strand
TCTGGAGGGAAACGATCGTGGAAGGGGATACTGTGGATTGGGAGATGGAAGTGAATGCGGAGAAGGGAACCGTCAAACTTATTCTACCCGGAACCTCACTTCAGCTCAGGCCTCCGATTTCAGCTGGAGGAGATTTTCACCTGGTGTCCAGCGACTTGGAAGTCTGGCCGTTCAGGGTGTCGCCTATTTGCTGCGAAGCACCTCCACCCTGGCCGTTCTTCCAAGAGGATCGTAAGTGCTTCCCCTTGGTATTATAAAGCCGTGCATCCAAACTGATTCCTGTTCGGTTATCTAGCAACTATTTTTCAGACCGAGTATCAACGAAAGTCACTTGAAAATCCTTTCCTCGCCTCAGCTCCTAAAACTCTTTGCAGCCGGCTTTCTCGGGCTAGACGTGAAATTCAACGTGACATCGCAACTCTGTCACTTGAGATGCTCCATGAGCCGCCTAGAGAGGCGACTTTGTCACCGCATCTATGGGCGAACGCCGACTTGCCATCCTGTTCCAACTCGTGCGACATTCCAACCGTCTGCATCAACACAGGCGATTGCCAATGCGTCATGTCGATCTGCGCAGCTCGGCAAAGGCTCCCATTCTCGTCTTTTGCGAGTTCATCGGCTCTTTCGTATCCATCACCCAAACTCGGCCCCGCGGTCTCGGATGACCCAAACTTCAACCCTTTGCCGGAGATGGTGCAACAGTCTTCGTGGCTTGATATCCTCCGTCCTCAAGCTGCGAGATTCGTAAAAGCTGGAATGCCCTTGCTGAAGGTCCACGTTGGAGAGCTCCATCCGGAGGACGCTCGATGGCGCCAAGAGGTTGGGACCTCGATATCGACGCTGAAGGACGTTGGCTGTTTCTCTGCCGACACTTCGATGGAAGCCGCACTATCGTTGATAGGTGTGGCGAAGGAAGACGCGGAATATACTTTCATTCCCTTCTACCAAAGGGCTTATGTGCGTTCCCTGTCTACCTTGTCTTGACGTCTTGGCACGTCGCTGATCGTTGCGGGATATTGGCTACCTTTTTTGCCATCTAGGGTGATGAAGAGCGCATGTTCAGAACTTATGATTACAGCCGAGATACCAACCCTTTCTTTGACCCTGAAAGGGCTATCTTGCCGGCTACTTTTGACTGGGGCTTATGCTCCACATTTGAATGGTAACGATGTTTTCCCTCCCCATATCTCTTCGAAGAGTTGAGGATCACATAGCATTGAATGTAACTCGATTCACTTTGTCAGGAACGTCTGGGATTTCCGAAGGAAGAGAGGTTCTGATATCAAGCAATACGTTCGATTGACCACGGGTTGGACCGTCATGGCCGATCTCAATAGTCCGTGCTATAAACCGCACCAAGATGTGGTGTAAGTATGGGACGCGAATCTGATCTTCTGCATCGATCTGTTGACCTTCTTTCGCCCGGATATTCTCTACAGTATCCCGCCACGAGCGTGCCTGAGCCGTCAGCTAGCTGAAGCATATAGCGATGTGTCGAGAATTCGGCCCGCCAGAAACCGTTCCCTTCTCGCTACTTTTTCAGGAAGTATTTGGGGCACCGGCTCCGTCGATCGTATGAAGCTCGTTTGTTCTCCGGGCGGTGGATACAAGTATAGCGACGTCCCAAATCGAAGGCTGATAACTAACCGGGATGGATTACAAACGATGTGGGGCATAAGGGGAAACTACACATATCTGGATTCGTTTAATGACTCCATATTCTGCCCTCTGCCAACTGGCGTAACGGGTGAGTGGAAGGGACGAATGCCGGTATTGTGTTTTCTTCCCAGTTAATGATCCTGTCCCATCCCCGTCAGGTTGGTCTGCTCGCTTAGTGGAGGCCATGTATGCGGGTTGCATCCCGGTATTTATCGGAGCAATCGCTCTTCGTCCCTTCCACGATATGATCGATTGGTCCAAGATTTCCGTCCTTCTTTCGTCTGGCGATCTCAATCGGATTGAAGAGGTTCTTCTCACTCGATACTCTCTCGAGGATGTGGAGAAAATGCAAGCCAATGTCCTGCTGGCCCGTGACGCTGTTTTCTACCCGGCGGACAACGTCACCACTGCAGAGATCAAGGAGCAAATGATCGACCGACGAGGACCTCTTTGGTTCGCTCTTCAATCTACAAAGATGCGAATGCTAACCAAGTGGCCAATGGATGATGTTTATGATCGACCATAAACGTGGCTTTGTCAAGATAGTGTCTTGCCTTCGATGATCTTGGTGGAACTCGTTTCGTACTTCAATGTTATCAGTCGTTGTACATTATTCCTCGGACCGACAGGCTCGGTGTTTGCTCGTCTTGTATGCCCTACTTGTGTCGTCTAGGCCTATTTATATGACCGGTTAGCGTTATTAACAGGCACTCAAAGGGCATCAAACAACTCTAATGGAATCAGGGTCAGAAGGCATTTCGGGGCAGGGCATGGACCCAATCGTGTCATTAGCACTGAAGTCCATCGTTTTGGCGTTCCACGAAGTCCTATCAGCCACGCTAGCCGCTCCTGAGATAACCGCCGTTCCTCTCAGACATTCAGTGAAATTGCTCGGAGTTGTGAGCATCCGGTGTACAAACAGGAACGATCAGCCCTTGGTGGCGGGGAAATAATTCAGCCCTCTCCAGTTCCAGATATCGAAAGGTATGGGGCTTTGCAACCCTACGGGTCGCAAATTCAAGCAGGTCCTATTGCAAGCCAGTCTAAACTTCAAATCTACAGAATTTCAATATTGTTGGGTGGGAGAGGGGGGACCGTCATCCACTCTTATCTATTTCCTCAATCTCAAGAGCCGTATGCTCGTGAAAAGGAGACAAGGATAGTAGGAACGAGGTTGTCGTCGTGTTCCACGTGGCCTAGATCAGGGTTCGGAGGTTCTACCCGTTCAGGCTCGCGGCACTGCCATTGCGAAGTCGGTTGGCGTATTGGTTTGCACGTGTTAATGTTAAAGAAGATTATGTACATTGCCACGTTGGATGCTCTCCGTCGTGCTCGGAGATCCGCAGGAGAGTTGAAGACTAATAGACAGCCTCGGAGAAGCGGTACAGGTTCCTAGTTTGGGATAAGAAGCTTTTCGAGGCTCAAAGGCTTGTTGAATGCTTCTCTCAGTATACTGAGAACCCCGCCCTCCGAAGGAGGGTCAATATATGAACCGGCGCTATAGTCGCGCTGCAGGTCCAGGCGGAGATAACATATCCCCTTCACAGGTCGCAAGATGCGAACGTGACCGTAAGCAATTGCGAAGCTTTCTGAGTGTACCGTTGCCTACGACTTTTGGGGAATGGGTGAGGGGTGCGATCAAGGAGGGAAGGGCTCGGCGATCTTGCAGAACGTAGGGCTGGTGCTCAACTGGAAGAGTTCTCCTGTCGACATGGCATACAAACGCTGGTTTCGGGCACCGTGGACGGTTACATAGCCACGCAAATTAGCCCAAATCGGGCCACGGTGGTGGTGGCGGTGGTGTGCTCCTCGTGTATGCGCTGAACCGAGCTAGCCTTTCAGTTATTTCCATTCGCATTTGCGTGACTCTGCGCGGGGACGTGGTGCCTACCCTCAGCATTGCCTCGCGAACATCTAGAATCGGTCATTTAGAAGATACAAGTATAATTTTTACTTACTTTTAGACAGCTCTTGGCAGTGATTGTAGCGCCGAACCAATGGATAACAATGCTCAGCGCGTCAGTTGCACAATGGCTCGGTTGCACGCTGCATATCTGCAGTCCAGAGACGAGTGAAACGGAGAGACGTAATGGCCAGTTCAATCAAGCACCGGATAATATCAAAAGTAGGAGTGTCGGCTCGGGGGACCAGACCGCGAGCGAGTCGATGAAGCTGGAGACCCGTGCTATGGAACGCAAGAGACAGAATCCGAGGGACCGATGAGACTAAACTTTGGATCCAGAGTTCTTCCCGATGTTGATTTAGGAGAAAGACGTGAAGGAAAAAAAAACACTTGATCGATGGTCCAGGTCTATAAGGCTGTACGTTGACGGCCAGTCGTCCCGTGGACCGATTCCGCAGTATATGGTCATCGCTGTAATGTGGTATGGTATCCGGATCGTCGTACCGGAGTTGCCCCATTTCCGACATGGCATCGGCCAAGGACCTTACGCCCCGGCTGTGTACTGGCGACGAGAGCGGTCGTCCTAGTTGTCCGCGATGTCGCCATCTAAGACAGGTTCGAGGCGAGACATGGTCGTTACTCTCGATGCTGTAAGAAAAAAGCTTAACGCTGTAGGTCATGGTCGGCCGAGCGAGTCAACATTCCGAGGCGTCGGCACTGGAATGCGTCAACGCGACTCATAATTAGGCCAAGAATTTCATGTGAGCAGATATAAGGGTCTCCGTGGGATCCGGCCTCGTTTGGAATTCTGACTGACTGTCCTCGACCAACTTTCCACATTCTTCGTCATTCTCTTCTAAAAATCACTCTAGAGTAACATATGGTACTTCAACAAAGGGATGGTTGGGGAGGGAATCGAATTTGACGCTGTTTTCCATTGGCAGGCATCTACCAAGGAAGGAGCATCCCCTGCGCTTGGGGCGAATTTGGCAGTGTCGAACGACTCAAATGCGCCGGGATCAACGACACCGAGCAGAAGCACACAGAACAAGGAAGGAGTTAGTGGCGCTGTAGGAACGTTTGGGGTGCGTCCGATCTCCACCGAGCCCGCCTTCATGAACCGGTAGAGCGAACGCTTCTGACCGTACTCTTGGGTCATACGCGATCTTAGGTCAAGTCTGGCCTCGCCCAGATGCTCAAGGTGAACAGCGTGCTACGTTTTAGCTTTTGAACGAACAACTCATGCGTGTCTGGCCTGTTCTAGGGAGGCATGTCGCGGTTCTTTGCTGTGTTGTCGAAGCGTAGTAGGATACTTAACGTGCGATATGTATTCAGGTGTTATCATGGACGTCATCAACGCAGATCAGGTGAGACTTTAATTGTTGGCTGGAAGCATCCGACTGGACCGCTGAAACTTACCTTACGTTCGTTAAGGCTCGCATCGCCGAAGAAGCTGGAGCTTGCGCAGTCATGTTAGTCCGAATAAGAGTTTGAAGCGCTAAAGGAACTCTTCTGAGCTCCCAAAATCCACCAAACAGGGCACTGGAACGCGTCCCGGCAGACATTCGTGCCCAAGGAGGGGTTGCTCGCATGGTGCGTTTGTGGGGCTCCGTTGTCGCACTCATTTCACGCACAAGTCTAACAAAAAACGTCGAAGAGCGACCCCAAAATGATCAAGGAGATTGTCGACGCCGTTACCATTCCAGTTATGGCCAAAGTCCGAATCGGACACTTTGTCGAGGCTCAGGTGGGTCCGTGTTCCATGATTCGACCCGCACTAGTTAAACAATGTCTCACCCCTCAGATTCTGCAAGCTATTGGAATTGACTACATCGATGAATCCGAAGTGCTGACACCTGCTGACGAGACGGTAAGTGTCAAGAAGCGGTGTATCTCCTGGCCGAATGTGTGCGATCTAACGATGAATGGGATCAGCATCACATCGTGAAACACAACTTCAGGGTTCCATTTGTATGCGGTGCGACGTCTTTGGGAGAAGCCTTGCGCCGTATTAGCGAAGGTGCAGCCATGATTCGCACCAAGGGAGAGGCTGGAACGGGTAACATCGTCGAGGTCAGGAAAGCCGCTTTGGATTCCATCCTTCCCGGCCGAGCCACGAAGATCTTGCAATTTTCCTCGTGCTAAGAAGGCTGAACCCTCCGCTTCTCTTGTCACAGGCCGTCCGACATGCCCGAGCAGTTAATACCGAGATCAGACGTATTTCTACCATGTCTGAAGAAGAGCTTTACGCGTATGCCAAAGAAATCCAAGCTCCTTTCCATCTTTTGAAGGAGACTGCTCGACTCAAGCACTTGCCAGTCGTATCCTTCGCCGCTGGAGGAATTGCAACACCAGGTGACCTTCGAACATTTCGAACGCCACTGCGATCTCGTACGACTCTTCTAACGCACGCGCGGTTAACTTTCAATTTAATTAGCCGACGCCGCTATGATGATGCAGCTTGGATGCGACGGAGGTATGTCGGGTTCTCCTATTTATCCCTAAGTTCAGAGCTCTTTAATCCAAGCGTCTTGGGGGTCTAGTGTTTGTCGGATCCGGCATCTTCCATGTGAGTTCTGTTCTATCCGAAGTCGAAGGAGCGACGAGTCTCGTCGCTTTACCTCGTCCGTCCGCTCTTTGTATGTGGCACTAACCGAGTCAACTCTCTTTCTCCGGGGCTTTTCCCAATGGCGATTTCTTTTCATCACCGAAACCCCACAAATGACATCAATTCACCCGACCGCGATCTCGACCATACCTAAACAACTCGATGCTTTGGTGGCTTGCACTTGGCGGCATTGCCCCGGAGTAGTCCGGAGACCCGGCGAAGCGTGCTCGAGCGATTGTCCAGGCGGTGACCCACTACCAGAACCCGAAAATCCTCGCGGAAGTCTCTGAAGACTTGGGCGACGCGATGGTGGGCCTGACAATGTGCGTTTCCGGTTCTCTGGCTCTCTTTAAGCGTGCACGCCGAAAGCTTCGCTAACCGATAGAATCCTCTGACTAACGATTCTCCCTCGCTATATGTCTTACTGGCTCCACCCTGAATTTATGTCCGATGTCATAATGGTTCTTGAATCGACTTGCCGTATGGCCATGCAGAAACGACGACATCAAAGGCGGGCGACTTGCAAAGCGAGGGTGGTAATGCCGACCCTTGCAATGCCAATCATCGGGGTGCTTCTAGTGTGCTGGATGGCTTTTCCAGGTATGCCACATCGCCTTCTCCTTCCCTACCTTTGTTTCGATCGCTGAACGGCGGCCCGACGCAGAGTCTGGACTGCAAAACTATTGGATTTTAAACGGGACGTATCTATTGGAGTCGGTTCCTGGCTTTATACTCGAATATCAGTATTAGTAACGAAACAATGGATCATTGTCGCTTTCTCTGATGAGGTGCGAGAGGGGAAGGTGCGGGGATTCATCCATTTGACGAGATGATCCCGGAGATATGGGGACCATAATCCACCGGGCCAGTCCTTCCGCATTCCTCAAGGCGAGGCGAATAAGGTGACAGGGAGGGGGTTCGCAACGTGTTCTTGCTTCTGCACTAGCACGTCTAAGGTGAAGAAGGCTGCCAGAGACGGCGGGACATGCCGAGATGCGTGTTGTGGTCAGGGCGCGCGCCATCTCCGGATCTGCGCACGTTTCCCGATCGAGCGATCGAGATCTGCATTTGGGCATTTGTTGTGGCGCGGCGGGGCTTGCTCATTTCTCATTGGCAATATCGGGTGAGCCGCAACGCCGCGAAAAGCCACACCAGGCTCAGGCGTGGCATGGGTGGTCTAGACGTTAAGGAAACTTGGCAACAAAAATGCAGGAAAATGATACTGATTGAGGGGGGTGAGTGGGAAGTTGTGCGTACTGTTACAGTGATATGAAATAACAACAAAACAACTGGTAAAAAAGACAGCTTTAGGGTAAGCGGGGGGAGCGGATTCGTGTACCGTGGATGTGTGTGTATCCCCTGAGAAGAAGATGCGATAAGTATCGTGACAGTGCGGCTCTTCGCTGGCACCTGCGAAACAGAAGCACAGTCGATCGCCTAAAAAACGCGTTCGGGCTGCTGCTGGTCAAGGTTGTATAGGGGCGGTAGAAGGCCGGAGACAAAGAGATACGAGTCCGAACGGAAAAGGGAGAAAAAGTGAAAGGGGGACGAAGCTTGAACGGTACATCCAGGTAAAAGTACGAGAGCGGAGCCTGATTAAGTTCGGCCAAAGAGAAGAGGGGAAACGTCCTGCCGAAGATAAGTCGGAGCTGATCAAGGTGGCGACTCGGTAAACACGAGGATCAAGGGGGAGGGAGGATAAACGTTAACAACAGGGACCTCTCTCGAGAAACAAAGGTGAAATGTGCGAAGAGGGGAATGAGGCGAAAGATTACGCCGAAGAAGACGAGTCTGGTACTAATAAAATGCGAGGTGATATTGGTGGTCTGATGGGACCGCCTTGTTAGATGAACGAAGAGGAAGAAGAAAAGCGTCATGGACAATGAAAAAGATACTTTTGAATCGGCTTCGGTCAGAGAGCCGAAGCTGCACCGAGAGGGAATGGGGGCACGATCCAAGCGAAGGGAGACGAAATAGAATGAAGTCGACGTTCTCAACACATGGTGGATGGGAGGGAGAGAAGAATATTTAGCAACGTCTAACACTAATGAGAATCCTTCCGATGTCTCAACGGCACCGATCGAGAGAGGAATGAAAGTAGGACGGGATGGGGGTATCCGTTGGCCATGGGAGAGAGGGAAGACGAAAGCCACGCGGCCGCGAAGCACAACGCAAGGACGGCGAAGTGGGCCTCTACGGCATGCAGTACCAGGCGTGCGTGGGATGGAAATTGAAACCGTTTCTGAGTCGTTCCGATCCATCAAACGAAATGAGTGGAGTGTATATCCGAAATGCAACTTGGATCGGCAACACGTCGAGACCCACGACCTTCGTTTTTGGTTACATGCTTCCCCTCAATATTGGCTGATTGGGGGGAGGATGACAATCTTCTCCTGTACAAGCGAGATTGTGCGCACGCGCGCCACGAGACGAACGGGAGGACCCAACCAGTTCCACGAGCGGGGGAATCGCCCGCTGAGACGTCACCTCATCCTCTGCACCTCCTCACTTTCGACCGACCGACCGTCCGTGGAAGGAGAGAGAAGGATCTGGACTTTGGAGGTGAGTGAGGAGGGGGCTTGTCGCTAAGTTGGAGAGCGAGATTGAGGGTGTCCCTGCTTCGCCCTGGGTTCGGGATGAGCCGCCCGACAACTCGCTGAGCGCAATCTCCGGCCGAGCACCCACTTCCTTCTTCTAACCCCCCGAAACCTTCGTCTATCCAAGACAAAAAAGCGATAACTCTTTTTTTTTTAATCGATAAATCTGGGAAACAGATTTTCTGATTCGCTTTCGGAGAGACGGGATGTGGGTAGAGTTACACTTTTTTTGAACGTTCCCCGCTCCACACACACTGAAAGTGTTAGCGCCCGATTGGAGATTCGCGCTGCGCGTATTTGTAATGCGACAATCTTCCATGAAGCGATTTCGGAAAGGCGGAGGCGGGGATGTATCCTCCTGTGGCCGAAAGAAGGTCTATGACGCAGCATGAGTCCCGAGAGGATGGCGTTCGTTTGTGCCGGCGCCGATGCGAGCGGAGAGTCGCGGGTTGTCAATCGAACGAGCCGGAATTTTGTGGAGAAGAGAAGGACTTTAGGATAAGGATAAGCGTGGTTTCTCGAGGCGAAAGGATAATGCAGTGTAATGTTCCGGAGCAAAGGTGACGACCGCGGAAGGAGGGGGGAGCGTGACCCGTTCTACTGCTGAAGACCCATCGACGCTGGAAGTGCATGCTGACCCCAGACTGGTGGCTGCGTCTGTATTCCCGGTGGCGGCGAAACTACCATGCCGTTAGCTAAGCCAAGAAAAAGGGAGAGTGGGCCATGGGTAAGTCGAAAAGCCACCGAAAAACCTCGGAGTAACGTTTCCGGAAATCCATCCAAACTGACCTGGACCGAACTGCTTCGGACTTTGCGCTTGACCATTGAGGACTAGCGCTTCCTGGAAAAATCCGTTCTCGGGCATCCCACCGCCTACGGTAGGAGAGTACTGTGAACCCGCAAGCGAAGAAGGATCGAACCCCCCATTGAGCGATTGCTGCATCATTGACGGCTCGCCACTCGTCGTGATCCACTGAGGCCACGACTCTGCTGTTTCACCCACAGGACTCTGCATCTCCATCGCCTGTTGGCCGAAGCGGTGCAGGTCCTCGGTCGAGTTCCATCCCGCCAGCGAAGAGTCTGAGCTCGGTGTGAGACTGGCGGACGAGTTTGCCCGATTGACGCGAGGATACTCGCCACCGTTCGACGGAGGGGAATTGAGGCTTTGATCGGCTTGGGGACCCTGCACGCCGTGAGCCCACTGCTGAACGTTGGCGAACTGAAGCGGTTGGCCGGTGGCGAGGTCCACCATCCTGACCGTGCCGTTCACCACCACGTTCTCCTGGTCGTACCGCGGTCGAACGACTCCCGGACCAATCGTCGGGCTCATCCCAGTCCTCCTCGGCGTCAACTTGGCAGGCATGGGAAGCGTTCCATACGAAGTTCTGCGTTGAACGTAACCCGGCATGTCAGGGGCCACTCCCCCTCCATGCTGCTGTTGCGCTGATTGCGGCTGGTTCGGGTCAGACGGATGACGTCTGGTACGCCCACCGTGACGATTCACAGAAGAGTAAGGATGACCTGAGTCCCTGCTTGACCCAGCTTCCGGGGTGGGCGATGGCCGAGAGGAAGAGCGCAGGGACGACTGCGAGACTTTGTGGGGGTTTGGATGGTGTATCGCTGGTGGCGGTGGCGGCGCTCCTGCTGAATTCCCTCCTCCAGCTGCACTGGCATTCCCCGACTGGAGAAAAGTCGGATTGGAACCGTTGTATACTGGGGTAGAGACGCTCGATGACGAAAACGAGGGTGAAGGTGAGGGAGAAGAGGCGGAGGGAGGCATACCACCAGTCAAGCAGGTTGTGCCGTCCGCCGCCGCGTGGACTCCTCCGGAATCTCGGTTCGCTGGGAAAGTGAACTCCGGAGGATAGGAAGGGGAAACTGAGAGTCCCGGGTGGGTTTGAAGCGTAGTAGTAGCGAGGTTGTTGCCGTTTGGCGTGGAGATGTGTAATGGGCCTTGACTCTGCGTGCGAGATTGCATGCCTTGAAGTACAGCACCACGGATCATCTGCTGTCGTTGGTGCTGCTGCAATGACGGATCTGGGAACGGCGGAGATCCCGAAGCTGAAGCTGAGGATAGCATGGAGGGATCTGCTCATTTTGGGAGAGAGGGATGAATTGAACGCATTTAGCGCACACACATGGAAACATAGACGTCAGCAAGGGCACACCCAGATCGTCGGGGCTGGGGACATTTTCTTCCCCGCAGCCAATAGAGAGAGGCGCACGCACCAAAGATGACATGAGAAGGGTCGAACGGCGTGGACGTCGACGGGTCGGAGGCCTGGGCTGCCTGCATCCACTGCTGCTGCTGGGCATGAGTCGCGTTGGCAAAATTGAACTGCGAAGGCGGCGGGCCGTTGAACGAGACATCGAAGGCAGCGGGGCCCGATAACGGCGGTGAAGGATGGCCAGGTGCCGAATGAGGATGAGGAGGTGCGGACGTGATACGTGATTCGGACCCGCCGTCAGCGGTCGCGCCAGACGGGATCGGGCGTGAGGCACCGTTTGATGATGGGACTTCGCCGAAGGTGCTGGGAGAGTTCGCATTGCGGGCGTTGAGGATGTTGTTGTCGCGTTCTGAGCTGCGACGACGTTGGCCGAACGGGGCCCCAGAGGGATCAGGCGAGACCGTCGATCTGGTCTGGCCCTCGCCCGGCGGTGAATGGCTGTTCCGTTGGTCCAAGCCTGCTTTGAACTGGGATAAGGTACCATCGTCGACATCGTTGAGAGCGTCGAGAGAGTCGAAGAGGGCAGGGGTGAATGCCAAGGGATTGGCTGAATAATTGGCTGATGAATAGGTGTCGTCCTCCTCCAAGGATTCGTCGTGCTCGGCAATTGAAGTGGGGACTGAGGCGTCTTGAGGCGGTGAGGGTAGCTGCTGTTGTTGTTGAGAGCGACGACGGTGGTGGTGATCGCGACGAGAGCGAGCTGGGGAGCCTACGGGCGACATTGGAATCTTTGATGGAAGGGGGTGTGGGTGGTATGGCAAGCGATTGGGCAAGAGAGTCGAGGTCGTTTGAGAAGGGAGCTGTACAAGAGATGGGATAAATAGGGAATTGGTAGATGGGTGTTTAGTAGTGGGTGGTGGTGGGGAGCATGGGGAGGGGAAGGGAGGGAAGGAGGGAAGGAGGAAGTGAGGGGGAGTGGACTGGATTAAAACCCAAGTCTCGACCACTGCAATGGATCCCCCCGCCAAATATGGAATCGCGTTCCTACCACCCAGACGTCCAAACCACACACTTCAGGGTGTCATCCCCCTCCCCTCCCTCTGGTATTTATTACCCACCACCTATTACGACACTAAAATCCCCCCCTTCGCTTCTCCTCGAACCCCAGCACCAGATCGGCGGGGCGTACACAAAAAATAATTTTGATGGAGTCATAATTAAATACATACAGGTAATTATACAAAACCCAAACTAATTATAATCTTTTGGTAGACAACGGCGGCCAGATAATGGGTAGCGGCGGAGTCCGGTTCCAGGCAACCAGCGATGAAAAGAGATCCATGTCTATTACAGGAAATCCAGAACCGAGATCGCGTTTCCCAGATTCGTTTGAACGCGCGTGCGGAGTTTGTCGGCTTCCTTGCTCCGTCTTCCACGGCTTCCAAAATCTACTCGCCACCCAAATACCTCGACGTCTCCCCAACCCCCTCTACCTTTCCTCAAATGTCGTTGCAAATTCGCGCTAGTTCAACGCTCAAGAACGCGTTCAAATCATCATCTACCCCGACATGGTCTAGAACCGCTTGGCTGTCAACCACGAGCACGGCGTCGGGCAGTTCCGAAGCCGAAAATTCTTCTTCATCTGCCTCGACTGCAGCAACGCCAAAATTTACGACGGCCCCGCCGCTTCCATACACCGTCAAGCGCAGCTCAGCAAGCACCGCCTACTGTGTATATCATGATTATCGCGCCCAAGCTGGGCACCTGACCCTTATCAAGGCCGGAGGCGACCTCCACGTACGTGCCGAAGTTCCGCTTCTAGATATACCTCCTCTCTCGCTCCACTCTCGGGGGCCGCCCCTTCCCTTCCACCGAAGCTCTGCTCTGACGTTTGTTTTTAATCTCTAATATTTTCGCTTCCCGACCACCTTGTCGCGTAACTCGATTCCGTCCGCATCCGCATCGAAAACACGCGCTCTACCGCCGGGTGAACCATTAATCATATGTGATATAGGCACTCGCTCGCGATATGACGACCGATCTCTTCCCGAGCATTTCATCTCCGAAGCCCGACACCACGCTCAGACGGCCCAAAAAGCTCAAGCATTTCGTCTCCGTCCTACCGGAGAAAGAACAAATCGTCCTTCGCGGCAGGTGGAAACGTGAAATTGTCAGTTGGTTAGACAGCAAAGGGATTTGATTTTTCGCTCTTTTCATTTTGGTAAGGACAACTTCTTCTCTGTCATATTCACCCCAACTAACGTACCTCTCCCAGCTAGCTCCGCCGTTACGATTTTGTTTATTGCGTTCCCCCAGTTAATGCATTGTCCCGTCGTTTGTCCCCGGCCGCGATCTCTCACAACTAGCCTGCGCACCCCGCTTCGAGGAATATGTCTGAGTGAGGCGACAATCGGTGATCCTGCCCTCCGCGTATTACACCCACGGCTACGAATCATGATTCATCGAACGAAACCACAGACATCTTCCTTCCCCCCTCCCTACCCCAGGCGGCCGTTTGGCTTGGCTTCGAGAAGAGAGTACACACCGCCGTCAAAGTTGACAGCATGATTACCTATTTCACCACGTTCCGCACGCAAAGCCAAATGAGTGTTCCATGCATATATTGTCCTCGTACTTCTTCTCTTCTCGCCATCGGGAAAGAAGACAATCAGTGGTGTCAATTGCTTCCGAAAAGCCATAGACAAGCGATTGGGGAAACGAAGGTTTCTGGGACCGCGTTGATTGTCCAAAAAGCGATTGTCCAAAAAGCAGCGGAGCAGCGGTGCAGCGCTTTTCCTTCACCCTACACCACGTGAACACATTTTTGGTTTTTTTTTTCTGATCGAGCTCACTTTCTTAACTTGGGCAAGGTGTAAATCCCTCGTTCGGGGGGCTTGAGTATGATCCCGGTGGAAGAACCATGTCATTATAGGGACCAAGTGGTGCACGATGAATCGCCTCCTATCATCCCAGCGATCTTGAAGGGACGGGGTTCTCGAACGCGCGCATAACGTCTTATCGACGTACGTTACGGTTTACGCCCAAGCACACAGGCCTGTATAATTAACTCGTCCCCTCTTCTTGCCTAACCTGACTGTATATTTAATCTGCGCTCGAGGCGCGTGGACAATCATTGGGCAACTGACGATCGCGGGTGGAACGATGATCGAGCAGCGTTCCACATCACGTATGACGATGCCGGCGCGCAGCCTCCGATGCCGCCCATCTACGACCAAATATAGTAGACTAAGCAAGCCGAGAATATGTCGTTATCTGTTCGTCGTTTGTCAGATAGGAATCGATGAGGAAATCCACGGCTAACAAGCAAGACCAAACCCCAAAATGCGACCCTCTCAACGAGACCCAAAAGTCTCTGCAGACCCAGCCCACTCCTCCCCGCGCGCGTTCCTGTTCGGACTTCTCCGATACGAAGGAGAGGGCGCTGCCCCTGACCGATCTCTTGGTCGTTTCCGTGTTCCTGATGGCGAAAGCAGGTAGACGAGGTGAGGTGCAACAGGATGATGATGGAAAAGATGCACCCCCTCACGAAAATGGAATTCATGTCATTTGCCATTTACACCACCCCCCTCCTTTTGAACTCCTATAAGTGAAGGAGAACATTGCTCTCTAATATTCCCCGTTTCTGATTGATTTGAGAGAAACTCGGGTAACGGGGTGTGCAAGCGAAGGGGAGAGATATGATATGAATGACGTTCCGATTCGGGGTTGGTACGTGACGTAGAAACACTCCTTCGTTCATTCGGCGTACGTATGGATGGCGAGCTCGAAGGACTTAGCCGACGCCAAGTAAACAAGGACACACCTAACCTTTCGAGGAACGTTCTAATCTATTCCCTGCAGATAAGTCGGCATTCGCCAGCAGCACGTATCCGTTCCTTGACGACCCGATATCGTCGGAATCTGTGTCCCTCTCGGTTCCCTGGAGATTTCGCAGATCCCGCATTATCATCCTCGAAGTACCCTAGTTAAACCCGAACTAGAGAAACAAATCTTTACTCAATGTGGCGTGTCGTCCGAGTTGATGGGGAGGGGAGGGGAAAGTACCGAAGGGACTAGCATCTCGACAAATTCGGCATCGCGTTGCTATGCTTGTAGACAGCAGGTACATTACAAAGTGCATCGTTCATCAACAAGCGTCTGAGGAACATCCCCAATGGTAAAAAGGGGGGAAATTCCGGGCAGTGGCTTGCGAACATTTCGAAAGCGCCTTGGGATCTCATGAGAGCGAACTCGACTTTGGGCCCGACCGGAGGGAGATGGAAGAAGTAAAAAAACCTCGGAGAACAGACGGACAACCCAGCCAGGGGCCTGGAATGCTTGGATATTATGCCTTTGACGTAACGCTCCAACGTCAACTTGTAAGTATGTCCTCGGTGCCCCGATGATGGATAGTTTCGAAAGAGGGAGCGGTCGTCGACTCGGTGGAACCACGGTAAATCTACACCAACTCCCGCAGTTCAGCCTTTGACCCGGACATCGAAACCCGAGCATCGACTTTCTGCGATACCCCACGCAAGTACACGCCACGACTGGAGGTCCGCAAAAAACAAAGTCGCTGGGCGGTGTAGGAGGCGGAGAAGGAGGGGAGGGGGGAGCACCCTCAAACGTCTAGGTGCAATCGTGGGGGTCGTTCTCAGCCCTTTTCCAGATCTCCCCAGTCCCAAAGAGCAATGGTCGAAGGATGCATCCCAAGGTTGTCGATCATTGGGATCCAACCGGAGCAAGTCCCGATATAATATATAGAAAAGCCAAAAAAGAAATAAAAACACGTTGGGATGGAGCGGAGGGTGATCCCACCACTGAAAGCGGTTATTGGTCCGAGTGAGAACCCCTGGCTTTTGAGGGACCGAGCAAGCGCAGTGCAATCCCACTGACCTGGCTCTCTTCTCCCTCTCGCCATTGGCCGATTGCCCTTGCCTGTAATCAGAGCGCCCTTAACAGCCCTGCCCGGCGCCAAGGAACGCGGCATAAAGCGCGAAACGACAGGTTGGACCTGGGATAACGGTGGCCAACGTCAGAACTCCGAATTGATGGAAGGACCCAGAAATATCCATATCCATAACAAGTTTTTTTCTATTCCCGGATACCCATTTTCGAGGCGCGCGAGCTGCGAACAGTGGCAGTGCCCGACCCGCAGTTCCGTAACACATGGTCCACGCTGTCACGAGATATCAGACTACGCGTCGAACCATTGTGAAGAAGAGAATTTAAGCTCGGGTCCGAGCTATGTAAACTATATGTATACGTGCATGAGGGATATTCCATTGCTACCTCGCTCCCGAGCTCAAATGCCAAGACGTCCGCCAAGGTGACCTAGACCATGGCATCGCTCTACCCCAAATCCCAGTTCGGTTCCATTATAGTTGCTAATAATATTCTCGATTAGCGATTCATGCCGCATTAGGACTATTTGATATGCAGATTCAACCTCCGCAGTGGGGAAGGACCTCTTTGCAAGATCCGTTTGACAGGAGACGCTTGCACCGTTCAGCGCCAAAAACCCGATCGTTGAGAGTGAGACTCAGAAAGACGATTGGGTTAGGGAGCCTCCCGACAAACACCCGAGTTCTGGGCCAACCGGCCGCTCTGAAGCCGCTCGACGGTAGAAAGTTCGCAGCTTGGCCGAAAGGGGGTTGGAATGTGTGCGGGAAACGAAAAAAAGCCTGGGGATCTCCGAATTCTACCGTCCCCCACCACCAGATCTCGCGGTGGCTTGGTTCCAGGAATATCCAGAGAGGCGGGCAAAAGGCTTCGCAACTACGTATCGTGCGTCGTAAAATGACGTCAGCTGTGATTAAAAGAAGCGGTGCATGCGATAGAATACGTTGCTCTAGTCATAGGAGTGGGGGGTGAAAGGGATCGTAAGATTCGGTGGCTGACTTATTTGATTAGCTTTGCCAACGAGTGACCTTCTCCCCGAACAGGGCAAGGCTATCAGGATAGCAGGTGAAATCCAGATATCGCTAAGCGCATCGTTGCACTAGAACCATTTCTTCCGGTGAAACCAATGAACCGGGAAGAACTTTAGGAATTTCGACTGTTTCAAAGTCAGTAGTGAAGGAGAGGAGAAGAGGGGCCAATGCTAAAACAAACACGGCTGGTGCGGCCGGGCCACAGCTTTTTATTTGTCAGCCAAAGGGTATGACGTCGACGTTCCCATTGCGCCACCGCTTTCGTTCGAACTTTTAGACTAACCACCAACTTCACTCTCCTACGTGACCGCCACCAATGTTCGAAAGCCTATTCGGATCCTCGCAATCTCGACACGAAGCCGCCCAAAAGGACGCTAGACGAACTGTAGCAGACTTCGTCAAGGTTAGTGGCAATTCACATTCGTTACGTTCGTTCGGTCCGCTTTGCTCGGAGCGGCTCATAAGGCATCCCCGAGATGTCGATACCTTTCCCCCGTTGTTCGGAAGCGGCCCCACGCTTACACTCTTCAATTCTTTTCTTTTGTGATTTTCCGAATATAGGAAAGCCCAGAATCTTTGTATACATTCGACAGCGAACGCGATGCCTCGGTTGCCGAACTGTGTCGACATGTTCGGAATGGGAAACCAACTTGTATCGATGTAAGTCCCTTATTTTTTTATGTTTCTTTGGCTACAGGAACTTCCCGGCATTGCTACGCCCTTTGAGTCACTATCCCCGAGGCGGGAGCTGCTCCGACTGGAGGTGTCTGTGAAACCCCCGAGACATCCACCTGCACTCTTCCCACTGTGGACCTTGAAAGCTCCGCCCGAGGCCCACCCACCTCGTCCGAGGCGTCGTCACCTCCGGAGACTTCACCTCTTCAGGCATAGTCCATTTCCCTTGCTCCCTACCACGCGTGTTTTCACACACACGCAAATCGATGCCCCGAAACGCTTGTCAGCGATTGCAGGTCGATCAGACATCCATCACCTTTCGGGACCCTGACCTTGAACCCTGTTCCTTCCTTATTGGGTGCTAACCACAACCCTCTCATCTTTTCTTCTCTCACAAATACCCTTTCCTAGGTGCATATGGCTTCGAAAGCGCTTTTCCAGCAGATGCAGGTACGGTAGATCTCACTTCAAAAAAAAAAAGGGCCAGACAAACTCTCCTCCCACTTCACACGAAGATACCTCTGGGAGGTTTTTCTTCTCTAACGCAATTCAGTCAGCTTATCTTATCGTTCACGCGGCCCAAGGCCGTTGAGAAAAAAAGACTGCGGAAAGGAAAACCACGTCGATCACAAACCACCATTTCGTCACCTCTTGTTTTTTCTTGCTTTGCGTCTTCGCTTCGATCTTCCTTTGGGCCTGGTTGTCTCATTTTATTACTCACTAACCCTCTTCGTTCTTGCTTTCCCACTACACAGGATCTGGGGTTCTTCTGTGCTTTGCCCTTGGACCCAGGGAAGACGCATATGGAGTGCAGACCGATACCCAAAGCATGACGTTTCGCTTCGTTGGCTTCTCGACGTGCGTATGTAGTTCGCGACATCTAAGAATACGTTCTGCGTTCTTCGAACCACCTCCTCCACCAAAATGTGCTGGCCAGAAGAGCAGAATCTAACGAGATGAGAAGAGATCTGCATTTTTCATTCCTGCGCCCGCATAATCCGGCGGACCGAGCCAATTAGAGCCCTTCGTGGTGGCCATGTCTCCCGACCCAAACGGCATGCTCATAACCACGGCTTCCCCAATCAGTTGCTGTCGATAGCACTGCCGAAGGGCGCTTGGAGGTTCGGTGGGGTTCTGTGAAAAAGACCTTCCAGCTTGAGCCATTTTTTTTGTTCTTCGGAAGGGGCGATACCGCAAACTCCATGTGACGACTGATCGAATTCGCGAAGATTGGCGCAAGGGTAAACAAAAACGCCAACCTTCAGGGGAAGGCTAACTAAACAACGACGGCCCCATGACCGCACCGCGCCTAAATGTCAAGCAAGGAAGGGGTTTGTTTATGGTGGAGGTCCTCATCTCATCCCTAGGTTCGGAGAGTAAAAACCCGGGATCAATGGTATGGATGTCCGGCGGGGCCAAGTGGCGTATGCGCCGGAGATCCCCCCCCCCCCTCCATTTGCTCTTAGTAAGTCTTTTTGACGGTCGAGGCTATCAACCTTGAGTTTGCTTGCTTCTTGTCGGGCTACGTTCGCCGCGAGCGTTTTCGCCCTTATCACCAGCACTGGTTACCCCGACCCAAACGGGGAGACCATTCCAGTTGTTCGGTGATGAAACAATTCTTTCCCTTTCTGCTGTTCCGGAACAGAGCTATCTGGGCCCAGAAATAAAAAGGTTCCGTTCAGGGCACCGCACAAACGTCTGGGTGGTACCATACGTGGACTTGCTCAAGATGGATTCCAGTTCGTCGATCGACACCCCATGCGTATGCGAAGACTGAGGGATGCGGATGTAACCTAAACTCGACCATTAACGACGCAGGTTTTGGAAGATGAAACCTGGCTGGTCCGGTTCCGTTTACGGAATGGGAGGGACGACGTGCTCAGACTTCTCCCGATCAATGGATTATCTTGGTGGGTATCAATTTCAAGAATTCTTGCATACGGGTCGTAGAAGCCCTCAGTTAGAAAATCGACTGGGTCTGCGTATCAATGAACAGCTGGAGGTGGACGCGGAAATCGGTGAACACGGTCGAAAGCGTGAGCAGGGTTTGAGAGGAAACGCTCGAGCAGGCGTACATGTACTATCTAGGACGCAAACAGTACTTAACTAATGACTAATGATGCTCTTGCAGGACAAAGTGAGAGGACAGGAGCAGAAAACAGAATCGCCCCCGTCGGATTTAACAAGCGGACTCGGTACTGACGCCATCCACCACGAGTCAAAGGCTGGCTATGAGGAAAGCAAACCAGCACCAACTACTTGACCCATCGATACCCGTACCTCAATGGTCCCCCAGCTACCCACAGAGCTCAAGATCAACATCATCGAGCGCGTCAGCAAGAGCAGCCTTCCGGCTGTGTCACGGGCGAACTCCAGCTTCCGCGAGATCACCGAGCCCATCTTATACTCGGTCGTTACCCTCTCACCATTCAACAGACAAGCGAAGAGTTCGAAGGTGGTAGTAGGATGCTTCCGTACTATGATGGCGAGGCCCTCAGTTGCGGCGGCCGTCCGGTGCCTCCACGTCGACTTGTGGCATTATAAACGGCCCGACCACGATGTCATCGGAGAGGTCTTTGAAACCTTAGAGGGTGCTTTGGCTAAGCTCGTAAATCTCGAAAGATTGGAGCTTCCAAGATCGGACAACAGATGGACGTTTCCTCCTAGGCTTCTTCGGGGCTGCCCTCTGCAATCTCTGCAACATTATTACGGGCCTCCAGAGGTGGCGGTTAACATACAAAGCAAAGTACTGGTTACTTTGCGCATCAAATCGGGCGGGCTCAAAGCTGTTGAGACGTCTCATGCGCTCTTAGCGGTTGCACGGTCCAACTCGGGGACCTTGCGTGCATTAGTTATTGGAGGGCAGCGCGATCGTGACGAAAAGTGGTTAGAGATTGTTCCTCAAATTCCGTCGCTTTTTCCGAACGTCAGATTTCTTGACTTGGGAATTTGGCTGCCCGTGGGGAAGGTGGGTGGTCAGTTGTTGCAAGTTTCAAGGCACCGATCAGCTTACCATTGGCTTCATTGTACCAGGAATTGATCAATAAGCTGATTCCAAGCCTCGCCTTGCTTGAGAGTCTTCGTCTCTTCCAGATCGGGGAATACCTCGAGACCATCCCAGCGGACAGACAAAAGGGAATTGTCAAGCGCCTCCATAAAGGATGCCCGCAGCTCCGAGCAATTTATCTGACACAATATGCATGGTGCTTTGACGAGGATCTCAGCGAATGGGAACCGCTTAGCCCTGAGACCACTGCAGAGACCGAGTCGAGGATTGGCTACCAGAGGTACCTGGTAGACCCCCAAACGGATGGGTTCGAGTACAAACTTGCCGAGTACTGGCAATGATATCGGAGCGGGTATAATAGACACAAGAAAGAGATTAACCTGTAAACGTCATGATGCAGATTACTCCCTAACGCTTTACAGTAAATTCTGTCTTTTATGGACCCGAACCACAAATAGTAGATCTTGCATTCATGTACTAGAATGAGATCAATGCTTAGTAGACTCGTTCACTAGCTCATACAGGTGGTGGATAACTCGTGTTCTTTCTTTTAGTGGTAGCTTCGACGTGCCGATGAGACTCCAGATGGCGCAAAGCCTTTTCGTTTGTTAACTGGCCAGAGGCAGGTACTCGCCACTCCTATTTCTCCGTCGACATCCGTCGCATGCAACCCATAGAAACCCTCAGCTAGAAGAGCCGACTGTGTCTGCGTATCAATAAACAACTGGAGGTGGGCGCGTAATTGGGAAGATGGTCGAGATCTCCAGGGTTTTGCTTGAGCGGGCGTACATGTACTATCTAGGACGCAACAGTACTTGACTGCCGACCGATGATGCCCTTGCAGGACAGAGTGAGAGGACAGGATCTGGGAATGAGAATTGCCCCCGTCGGATTTAACAAGCGGACTCGGCACTGGTGCCGTCCAGACCACGAGTCAAAGGGTTGCCTTCAATGAGGAAAGCAACGACAACCAACTCCTTGACTCATCGATACTCATAGCTCAATGGTTCCCCACCTACCCACAGAGCTCAAGATCAGTATCATCGAGCGCGTCAGCAAGAGCAGCCTTCCGGCTGTGTCACGGGCGAACTCCAGCTTCCGCGAGATCACCGAGCCCATCTTATATTCAGTCGTTACCCTCTCACCATTCGCCAAGCAAGCGAAGCTTTCGGACGTAGTGGTAGAATGCTTCCGTACTATGATGGCGAGGCCATCAGTTGCTGCGGCCGTCCGGTGCCTCCACGTCAACCTGGTATGCGATACACAGTACGACCGCGATGTCGTCGGAGAGGTCTTTGAAGCCTTAGGGGGTGCTTTGGCCAAGCTTATAAATCTCGAAAGATTGGAGCTTCCGGGATGGGACCACAGAGAGGCGTTTCGTACCTGGCTGCCTCGGGGCTGCCCTCTGCAACCTCTGAAACATTATTACGGGCCAGTAGAGGTGGTGGATAACATACAAAGCAAAGTGCTGGTCACGTTACGCATCGTAGCGTACCGGGTCCTAGCTACAGAGACTTCTCGTGCGCTCCTAGCGGCTGCACGGTCGTCGGGGAGGTTGCGTGTATTAGATATTGGGCGGCATGAGCGCGATGATGAGGAGGAGTGGTTGGAGATTGTTCCTCAAATTCCGTCGCTTTTCCCGAACGTCAGATTTCTTGACTTGGGATATTGGCCGGCCGTGGACGAGGTGGGTGGTCAGTTGTTGCAAGTCTCAAGGCATCGATCAATTCACCGCTGACTTCATTGTACCAGAAACTGATCGACTCGCTGATTCCAAGTCTTGCCTCACTTGAGAGTCTTCGTCTCTTCCAGATCGGGGAACGCCGGGTTATCGCACAGGAAAGAGAAGAGCAAATTGTCAAGCGACTCCATGAAGGATGTCCACAACTCAGAGCGATTTCTCTGCACAACAGCGTATGGTGCTTCGACGAGGATCTCAGAAAATGGGAACTGCTTAGCCCTTGGATCGCTGCGTTGACCGGGTCGAGGATTGGCTACCAGAGGTACCTGGTAGACCCCCAAACGGATGGGTTCAGGTACGAACTTGCTGAGTACTGGCAATGATATCAGAGCGGATATAACAGACACAAGAAACAGATTAACCTGTAAACGTCGTGATGCACATTGCTCCATAAGGCTTTACATTCTGTCTTTAATGAACCCGAACCACAAATAGTAGATCTTGCATTCATGTACTAGACTGAGATCAATGCTTAGTAGATTCGTTCACTAGCTCATAAAGGTTATGGATAAGTCTTGTTCTTTCTTTTAGTAGTAGCTTCGACGTGCCGATGAGACTCCAGATGGCGTAAAGTCTTTTCGTTTGTTAACTGGCCATAGGCAGGTACTCGCCACTCCTATTTCTCCATCGACATCCGTCGCATTCAACCCATAGAGACCCTCAGTCAGAGGAGCCGACTGTGTCTGCGTATCAATAAACAACTGGAGGTGGGCGCGTAATTGGGAAGATGGTCGAAATCTCCAAGGTTTTTGCTTGAGCGGGCGTACATTTACTATCTAGGACGCAACAGTACTTGACTGCCGACCAATGATGCCCTTACAGGACAAAGTGAGACGACAGGAACTGAAAATGAGAATTGCCCCCGTCGGATTTAACAAGCGGACTCGGCACTGGTGCCGTCAGACCACGAGTCAAAGGGTTGTTGGCGAGGGAAGCAACCACAACCAACTCCTTGACTCATCGATACTCATAGTTCAATGATTCCCCACATACCCACAGAGCTCAAGATCAGTATCATCGAGCGCGTCAGCAAGAGCAGCCTTCCGGCTGTGTCACGGGCGAACTCCAGCTTCCGCGAGATCACCGAGCCCATCTTATATTCAGTCGTTTCCCTCTCACCATTCGCCGAACAAGCGAAGCATTCGAAGGTAGTGGTAGGATGCTTTCGTACTATGATGGCGAGGCCCTCAGTTGCAGCGGCCGTCCGGTGCCTCCACGTCAACCTGTCAACGGGATATGATAAACAGCCTGACCACGATGTCATTGGAGGAGTCTTTGGAGCCTTAGGGGGTGCTTTGGCCAAGCTTGTAAATCTCGAAAGATTGGAGCTTCCGGGGTGGGACGACAGATGTACATTTCCCAACGGGCTTCCTCGGGGCTGCCCTCTGCAATCTCTACAACATTATTACGGGCCACCAGAGGTGGTAGATAACATACAAAGCAAAGTACTGGTCACGTTACGCATCGCAGCGTACCGGCTCCCAGCTACAAAGACTTCTCGTGCGCTCTTAGCAGCTGCACGGTCGTCGGGGAGGTTGCGTGCATTAGATATTGGGCGGGATGAGCGCGATTATGACGAGGAGTGGTTGGAGATTGTTCCCCAAATTCCGTCGCTTTTCCCGAACGTCATATTTCTTGACTTGGGATATTGGTCGGCCGTGGACGAGGTGGGTGGTCAGTTGTTGCAAGTCCCAAGGCATCGATCAGCTCACCGCTGGCTTCATTGTACCAGGAACTGATCGACTCGCTGATTCCAAGTCTTGCCTCACTTGAGAGTCTTCGTCTCTTCCAGATCGGGGAAGGCTGGGTTATCGCACAGGAAAGAGAAGAGCAAATTGTCAAGCGACTCCATGAAGGATGTCCACAACTCAGAGCGATTTCTCTGCAAAACGGCCCTTGGTGCTTCGACGAAGATCTCAGAAAATGGAGACCGCCGCCTGAATATTACATGTACTCTGAAGAAACGGAGTCGAAGTTCGACTATCAGAGGTACCTGGTAGACCACCAAACGGATGGGTTCGAGTACAAATTTGCCTCGTACTAGCTATGATATCGGGGAACATATAAAACCACTTCTTGGCTCTGGGCAGGTATCTCCTATTTGTCTGC
This sequence comes from Tulasnella sp. 424, assembly GCA_019633425.1. Taxonomy (NCBI): domain Eukaryota; kingdom Fungi; phylum Basidiomycota; class Agaricomycetes; order Cantharellales; family Tulasnellaceae; genus Tulasnella; species Tulasnella sp. 424. The sequence continues at coordinate 9,762 of WSUB01000290.1, read as the reverse complement.
CGGCTCCCCATCCATCGCTGAAGACGAGCACGAGAAGACTTCCCTCATAAAACTCTAGTCAAATGATATTCAGAGTGTGTGACGGCATGGGGTACTAAGCAGGGTGGATCGAGATATCTGAGCGTGTTGTTTTCGGTTAGTTCTCAACAACCTCGAGTATCATCACACTCTGCCCCTCGGAGCGCTCTAGATCTCGGGGTCATAGTTGTGCTATTGCCGCCTTTGGTATCCAGGACAAAGGTTTAGAATGGAAAGTTTATATAACGAATCGGACAAGCCTCAGTGTGAGTATTCAACTTCCAACCCCATCCATGGCAGCCTCCCCGAACTCGACCTGGCACGCTAACTGCTCCTCTCTTAATTTCTCTCCCCGGGCCCCGTCGGCTACTTTCGTCATTGGACATTTGTCGACAGGTGATACTCCATCTAGATTGCTTTCTCTTCCCACACCAGCCAATGAAAAGGTATGAGTTGATGGCAGGTAAATTTCCTCGGAGTCGCACGACAACATTGTCCGAGTCAAGCCGGAGACCTGCCTCATCATTTTCATATACGGACAGCTAGCCCCGAATACGGCGGATAAGGGGACTGTCACCTCACTCTCAAGCTCCCAACGCGGCGCAAGAGATGAACAGCTGGCCAAAGAGTGCCTCGAGGTCCTCCAGGAGGGCAATGACAAACCTGCCGACTTTTCTGCTCAAACCATTCAAACCCACCGACTATTAAACTCTTCCCAGAAAAATAAACGACAGGTTGAGAGCGGAACTGTCTTGGCAGATACACTTGATGACCGTGACCATCTCCAACTCATCTTCTGACCGAAAGTGATATTTTGGCCACTTATCCCTCTGAATGAAATATTTCTTCTTCCGAGTCTTCCGCCCTCTGCTTAGCTGGATACCCTTCTCATCCATGTTGTAAATGTTTAAGAGTGGGATGTTCTTGTTGAGGACTTCGGTCTTGTACTGGTCAAAATGACTCTTCACGGAATTCCAGCCTGAGCTTGAGACAGACAAAGACCAGTGGACGGCGTTGACTGATATCAAGATGGCACTGCAGGAACTTCCTGAACCAGTTCTTGCCAGGTTCACATCTGGCGATGTGGAGAACGCAAGGTTTGATGGTGTCTTGATCCACTGGGGGGTCCCATGGTCGGAGAGGTAATCCCACCAATTGCAATTTACCAACCCTTCAAGTTGCAATGCCTTAGTGGTCCGTTTCAAGGTGGTATACAATAAACTCTCTCCCTCCCTGCTACAATGATTACTCTTCCCCCACCGGGCATACCGGTCCCAAAATGCGTCAGAATATTGATGTGGAGCATATGTATAATATGTGTATTGGTTCGTAGTCCGATTCCATTGTGCGGGGGAGAAATGAGCACGTGTTTCAGGGAAGTTAACCGCCGTGTTGCAAGGACCCGTCTTTCCCTGACAGGGACGTGTAGAAAGAGGAACCGCGTGAACTCGGAGACTTGGAGATAACCGGCGGCAACGTCCTAAAATACCATCACAAGAAAACCTTGGCGGCGGCGGACATGGACGGGCCAAGCCTACGTCATAGCGCGGTATATCTCAGAGTCCTGCTAAGCGGGAAGTTTATAAGCCGCGCAGACCTTTTGCTTGGTCGTTGCAGCCAGGCGTCCCTCCTCACCCGTCCTCCTTCGCCCAGACATGCTCACCCTCCCGCTCCTCTTGTCACTGCTGGGCACCGCGGCAAACGCTGCTGTCACCATCTACTCTGTATCCACCTCCTCCGCTCCTTTCGCTCAGTCAACAGGAAACAGTGCTTACAGCTCTCTCGTCCTCACCGCGCCCAATCCACCAGGCAACTTGCAAAAAGATGTGCCCGTCGTGTTGCAGACGACGACACCCGCTGGCGTATCTATAAGCCAAAAAGGATCGTTCCTTGGGTTCTCAGTGGAATTGTCTGTAGCCGATGCCGTCCGTGAGTTTCATCCGGACTTCTCAGGTATACCGCTCATACCGCGTTGCTTTTACTCATGACGCCCACCGAGTATGTAGTTGGCTACAACTCGACGGTGTTGAATCCGCCTTTCCTCAATTATCTCGCTAATATCAAAGAACGCGCGGGGCACGGGCCGACTGTCCGCGTGGGCGGAAACAGTCAGGACGAGTGAGTTTTGCGCACTTCAATCGCTTGACAGCCAACAGCGCCATTAATGATTAAAAACCAACCCCCCGTCGCTAATCGTGTTCTCTCCCGTGTCGCATCTTTTCTTGCCCTTCACCATGGGCTAATCTAGGTCAGCAATGTTCCCAACCACTTTCACCGACGCGTTTGGTCATCAGCGGATGATCCAAAAGTGGAGAGTGGACAATGCCAACCACACGGAAACGCCCAACATTAATTTCGCTATGGAGTTATTCTACACGATGAGGAGCATTTCTGATCTGGTTGATGCTGATTGGTACGTCCCTTCGGCTTCCGAATAAGCCCACCGCCTGCCCTGTAATCAGGGTTTCCGCATCACAACACGCGACTGACGCGTTGCCCGCACCCTCGCGTTATCTTTTCGACTGCAGGTACTTTGGTCTTGCCTTCGATCAGCCTTTTAACGATTCCAATGCCATGCTGGTTGCACAAGCGGCCCAAGAAACATTAGGGCATCACCTGGTTGCATTGCAATTGGGAAATGAACCGGACCTTTACGCTGGTCTAGGCCGCCGACAGGAAGAGTATGGCATTCCCGAATACTTTACAGAATACAGCCATGTAAGTGTCCGGCCCTCCCGTCGCCAAGCCACCACGACCAATGGGCTTGGCGCCTCGAGGCAGAATATGAAATTAGGCGTAAGCGACAGCCCCTAACGCATGTTCTATTGGCACTCCACAGTTCCTCGGTGACCTGCAGGCGCAGAACCTTCCTGAACAGAAGATCATCCTGGGCCCAAGGTGGAAAGATCCTCTGCAAATCTATGCAGTAAGCAGTACTGACTATCCTCTGACAGTGTCTGCTGCACATGGACAACCCAGCAAGTTCTCGACGCCGGCTATCTACAACAATTTGGGAACTGGCTCAAAATGATCGGTGTTATGCACTACCCAGCTGATAATTGCGGTCTCAACGGGGTCGTTAACCCTCAGGAGATCTTCCCCAACTACCTCACTCACAGAGCTGCCAAGGCTTTTGTCAACAATTACCTCACCACTGCACGTACGTGGTACAATTACAAAACGACGCTTACGAGCTTGATGTTGAATTGGGTTTTTAATGTTAGCCTCTGTCATCAATGCTGGTCTACCATTCGTCGTGCTCGAAACAAACACGGCGTCTTGCGGTGGTTTCCCTGGTCTTTCGGATTCATTTGGCGCTACCCTCTGGGGTATCGATAGCGCGTTTGCTCTGGCAGCTATGAACTTCAGTCAAGTTCTCCTGCACGTTGGTGGTCAATCGGATTCATACAATCGTACGTCGTTACTCAGTCCTGGAGGTGGCCCATGTCGCTGACATGTAAACCACAGCTTTCACTCCACCACCCACGAACATGAGCAAAGACCACATGTGGACCACCGGTTCCATTTATTATTCCACTTTGGTCGTCGCTGAGGCGTTTGGCAAGTCCAACGCCAGCCAGATCATCGACTTGAACCTCCCATCTGAGTTCCAACCCGGTTATGCCATCTACGAAAACGGTGTCCCCACCCGTGTCGCATTGATCAACTTTGTCACCGATGCAAGTGGAACAAGCGATTTCAATGGTGTTATCTCGTTCAACGGGGGAACGGTACCTGATCATGTCAGCGTTCGATATTTGGAAGCTCCTTCGGTCTCTGAGAAGTTTAACATCAAATGGTGCGCCAGTATTATCTGTCGCAGCGGAAGTAGTTTTACTGACGTTCAGTCGTTTGGCACGGCGCTTACAACAGGGCTGGTCAGAACATGGGATCCGCTATATTCACTTCAGACGGTCGACTAACAGGAGACGTTCAAACCGTCGTCATTCAATGTGACCAAGCAGCCAACCAATGCGTAGTTCCTGTCAAAGCACCTTCAGTAGCGCTCGTCTTCCTCTCCGACGACGCGCTTTCGCAATCGTCGCCCAAAGACCCGGCATCGTCGTTGACGTTTGCCACGTCTGTGTACACCGGAAAAGGCGGCCACCACCCGCATATCGACCCTGCGGTTTTGAGGACCATGAACGGCGATGGTGGTGTTGGACCAAGGCACGTTGGCAGTACGAGCAACCCACTGACGCCGATGCCGGGTGCTGCTACGAGGAGTGCGGCTGTTCCTACGTTCGCATCGGTGCTTGCTCTTGCGCTTGCTGTTATGCTCGCTGCTGGACGATGATGAACTGTATGACGAGTTCCTTCATGCTCATGCTTCATCCAACGATCGGAAGTTATATCTCTGGACATTTTTAACGTATTACTTTTCATGGCTATCAAACGGACGGTAACGCTTTCTCTCGCATCCCCTTTCCCCCTCTATCTGTACACACCCCACTCATACCCTTGCTTCGAACGAACATTCTCGCTACACTTGAAAAGTCTTTCCGTACTTCTTTCCCTACTCTCCACAGATACACACATAGATGTTTGCTGGTTTCTGACTCGAACACCTCTTGAACTTTTACGTCGGCTTGTTTTCACTTCTGCCTGCTTTTGATCCCTCTCCTGTTTCGTTATAATACGCCTCGTTTGCCCTCTGCTAGCAATTTATTCGCATACAAGCGTTTTGTACATAAAGAAAGCTTTTTTGATTGACGTGGGTGCGGATATCCGACCAAATTTAAACGGAGTCGAACTTGAACACAATAATCTTTCAAGGTTGAGATCCGTACACGTGGCGCACCTTTTCAAAGCTCTGCACGCAGTTATCCATCACGCTTGATCGCGTCTCCGATGTTATACGGTAGAGCGTCTTCCATCTAGCGTCTAATAATGTTGGCGAGTTCTGGTCCTTTGCCTCCAGTGGACAGCCAGCGTACATGCTGTTTAGGCCCTCATTCGCGACATGACGACCGATCTCTTCCCGAGCATTTCACCTCCGAAGCCAGACACTAGGCTCAGACGGCCCCAAAAGCTCAAGCCTTTCCTCTCGGTCCTTCGGGGCAGGTGGAAACGTGAAGACAGCCAAGGCAATTTGATTTTCGGTCTTTTTCTCATTTTGGTAAGGATAACTTAAGTACTTCTGGCATTCACACTCAGGAAAACTAACTAAAGGATCTCTTCCAGCCTCCGCCGTTTCGATTTGTTTATTGCGTCCCCAGTTATGCATTGTCCGGCCGTTGTCCCCGAAGCAATTCTCACAACTAGTCACCCCTCTTCGAGTAATGTGGCTGGGTGAGGCGACCATCGGTGATCCTGCCCTCCAGCATATTACACCCACGGCTACGAATCATGATTCATCGAAACCCAGGCCTCTTCCTCCCCTCCCTCCCACGGCCGTTTGGCTTAACTTCGAGAAATGCGCACCCCTGTCAAGGATGACAGCGTGATTACCTCTTTCACCACGTTCCGTGTGCAGCGAAATGAGAGTTACACGCATATATTGTCCTCGTTCTTCTCTTCCCGCATCGGGTGAAGCCAATAAGTGCAGTTGCTTCCGAAAGGCCAAGTCCCAGCGACGAGAGATTAGGAAAACAAGTTTTTATGGGAGCGCGTCGATAAAGCAGCATCGCAGTGCTTTTCGGATCCTTCTCCTTATACCACGTGAACACACGAAAATGTTGCTTTTTCTGATCGAGCTCACTTTCTTAGCTTGGCAAATTGTAAATCCCTCGTTCTGGGGGCTTGATTATGATACCGATGGAGAACCATGCGTTATAGGGACTGATGCATCGAGTTTGAAGGGACTCGAGAACGCGCCGTACGTCTTATCCACGCACGTTTACGCCCAATAGACAGGCGCGAGAGAGACTTCCACATCACGCACTTACGAAAAGTACACGCCACGCCTACATGCGATATGGAAGTCCGCGGAAAAGAGTCGATGGGCGGTGAATGGGCGGAGAACGAAGGGAGAGCACCCTCAAACGCCAGGCGTGAAGTGAAACTGTCATTCTCAGCCCTTCCCAGCCCAAAGAGAAAAAGGCCCAAACGAACAACGGTCGTCCTAACGTCGGTGTTTGAAATCCAACCGAAGCAAGAAAAACGTTGAGAGGGAGCGGAGGGTGATCCCACCACTGGAAGCGGTGATTGGTCCGAGTGAGAAGGTGGCTTGAGGGTCCGAGCAAGGGCAGTGCATCCCACGGACCTGGCTCTCTCCCTCTCGCTATTGGCCGATGCCCTGCTGTAATCAGAGCGCCTTTAACATCCCTGCCTGGCGCCAACGAACCCGGCATAGAGTGCCGAAGGACAAGTTGGACCTGGGATAACGGTGGCCAACGTCAGAACTCCGAATTGATGGAAGGACCCAGAAATATCCACATATTCAAGTTTCTATTCCCGTATACCATTTCGAGGCGTGCGAGCTGCGAACAGTGGCAGTGTCCTGCCGCACATCAAACCCAAGCTTAAGGCGAAGAAGAGAATTCTTATTACAGTTAGCCGAGCCAAAATGTGAAGATGGTTCGAGTTATTCGGTGATGAAACACTTCTTTCCCTTTCTACTGTCCGGAACAGAGCTATCTGGGCCATAGATAAAAAGGTTCCATTCAAAGCACCGCACAAACGCCTGTATCATACCTGGACTTCCTCAGGATAGATTCTAGTTCGTCGATCGGCACTTCAGGTATGGGGAGAGGGAGGCGGATGTATCCTAAACTCGACCATAAACGACGCAGATTTTGGAAGATGAAACCTGGCTGATCTAGTTCCGCCTACAGAATGGGAGGGGCGAAGTGCTCAGACTTTTCCCAATGAATTATCTTGGCGGTTATCAATTCCAGTGATTCTTGCACGCCGGTGGTAGAAGCCCTCAGTTAGAAGAACCGATTGGATCTGCGTATCAATGAACAGTCGGAGGTGGGCGCGGAAATCAGGAACACGGTCGACAGCTTGGCAGGGTTTGAGAGGAAATGCTCGAGCAGGCGTACATGTACTACCTTGGACGCAAACAGTACTTGACTACCAATCAATGATGCTCTTGCAGAACAAAGTGGGGGATAGGATCGGAAACCCGAATCGCCCCCTGTCGGATTTAACAAGCAGACTCGGCACTGACGCCGTTAGAGCATGAGTCACAAGGCTGGCTTCGATGAGAAAAGCAACCACAACCAACTGCTTGACCATCGATACTCCTACTTAAATGGTTCCCCAGCTACCCACGGAGCTCAAGATCAGTATCATCGAGCGCGTCAGCAAGAGCAGCCTTCCGGCTGTGTCTCGGGCGAACTCCAGCTTCCGCGATATCACTGAGCCCATCTTATATTCAGTCGTTAACCTCGCACCTTTCATCAGAAAAACGAAGCTTTCGGATGTAGTGGTGGAATGCTTCCGTACTATGATGGCGAGGCCGTCAGCTGCTGCGGCCGTCCGGTGCCTCCGGGTCAACCTGTTAATGCGATATGATACACAGCACGACCACGATGTCATCGGAGAGGTCTTTGAAGCCTTAGGAGGTGCTTTGGCCAAGCTCGTAAATCTCGAAAGATTGGAGCTTTCGGGATGGGACCACAGAGGGACGTTTCCTACCTGGCTTCCTCGGGGCTGCCCTCTGCAATCTCTGCAACATTATTACGGGCCGCCAGAGGTGGTGGATAACATACAAAGCAAGGTGCTGGTCACGTTACGCATCGTAGCGTACCGGCCCCTAGCTACAGAGACTTCTCGTGCGCTCCTAGCGGCTGCACGGTCCAGTTCGGGGACGTTGCGTGCATTAGATATTGATCGGGAAGAGCGCGATCATGATCAAGAGTGGTCGGAGATTGTTCCTCAAATTCCGTCGCTTTTCCCGAACGTCAAATTTCTTGGCTTGGGACATTGGCCGACCGTGAACGAGGTGGGTGGTCAGTTGCTGCAAGTCTTAAGGCACCGATCCGCTCACCGCATTGTACCAGAAATTGATCGATGAGCTGATTCCAAGTCTTGCCTCACTCGAGAGTCTTCGTCTCTTCCAGGTCGGGGAAGGCTGGGTTATCGGATACGAAAGAGAAAAGCAAAGTGTCAAGCGTCTCCATGAAGGATGTCCACAACTCAGAGCGATTTCTCTGCACAACGGCGTATGGTGCTTCGACGAGGATCTTAGAAAATGGCAACCGCCGCCTGAATATTACATGTACTCTGGAGAAACGGAGTCGAAGTTCGACTATCAGAGGTACCTGGTAGACCCCCAAACGGATGGGTTCGAGTACAAACTTGCCCAGTACTAGCTATGATATCGGGGAAGATATAACATACACAAGAAACAGATTAACCTGTAAACACTGTCGTGCTGATTATTCCATAAGGCTCTAAAATTCAGCCTTGTATGGACACGAACCGCAAATAGCGATAGATTACGCATTTTCGTTTGTTAGTGGTAGCTTTGACTTGGCTGACGAGACTCCATATCACATCAGACCTCTTCTTTTGGCGGTTCCTTGCCTTATTACTTCATACTCCCTCTATACATGCAGCCGAATGGTCTTCAGAAGGTATGGCGGCATGGGTGCTTCTATTTGGCGTTATAAGTCAAGCCTTTACTCCGTGGCGAGGTGCTGATGCCTTCCTGAGTCCGACGAGAAAACTACAAAAGCAACTCCCTTCTCATAGGACCCCGCTTGAGACACGACTCCGTTCCGAACTCTCCGGTTTACCCCAACCCAGGAACCACAATTTCCGAGCCTCAGCACTTCGGTCGAAGCGACTCAAAGGGTTTTGCTTGAGCAGGTGTACATGTAGCGCCTAGGACGCAACAGTACTTGACATCCCACCGATGATGCTCTCGCAGGACAAAGCGAGAGGGCAGAAACAAAACCACCCCGTCGGATTTAACAAGCGGACTCGGCACTGACGCCATCAGACCATGACGAGTCAAAAGGTTGGCTTCGATGAGGAAAGCAACCACAACCAACTGCTTGACCATCGATACTCCTACTTAAATGGTTCCCCAGCTACCCACGGAGCTCAAGATCAGTATCATCGAGCGCGTCAGCAAGAGCAGCCTTCCGGCTGTGTCACGGGCAAACTCCAGCTTCCGCGATATCACTGAGCCCGTCTTATATTCAGTCGTTTCCCTCTCACCATTCACGGACCACGCAAAGCTTTCGAAGGTAGTGGTAGGATGCTTCCGTACCATGATGGCGAGGCCATCAGTTGCTGCGGCCGTCCGGTGCCTCCACGTCAACTTGCGGTATTATACACAGCTCAAGGACGATGTCATTGGGGAGGTCTTTGAAGCCTTGGGGGGAGCTTTGGCTAAGCTCGTAAATCTCGAAAGATTGGAGCTTCCAGGATGGGACGATAGACGGACAGTTCCCAACGGGCCTCCTCGGGGCTGCCCTCTGCAGTCTCTGCAACATTATTACGGGCCACCAGAGGTGGTGGATAACATACAAAGCAAAGTACTGGTTACTTTGTGCATCAGATCGTACAGGCCCAAAGCTGCGGAGGCGTCTCGTGCGCTCCTAGCGGCTGCACGGTCCAGTTCGGGGACGTTGCGTGCATTACTCGTTTTACGGGAAGAACGCGATTTTGATGAGCAGTGGATGGAGGTTGTTTCTCGAATTCCGTCGCTTTTCCCGAACATCGGATTTCTTGACTTGGGAGATTGGCCGGCTATGATAGAGGTGGGTGGTGCGAGAACTCCCGGTTGAGGGAGTTCTTCGGCTCGCGGACCCTAAGGGGGATGCGTGGGGACCGCAAGATGCGGTC
>WSUB01000029.1:123366-321182 GCA_019633425.1 Tulasnella sp. 424 | reverse complement strand
ATATATAGTAGTAGTAACAAACAATCTCACAACATGTACAAATACGCCACAAACATGATACGAACATCATAGTATTATTACAACAAATCATGGGAATAATAGTCCATACCAAATCGAATATAGCGAACGCGATAGAGGCAAAGAGGAGACGCACGACACTGTGCAACACTGTTAAATGCAGCAATCTAGACGGTATAGCACACACTGGGACAGTGCAGAGGGAGTCTTAGTTAATATATTCAACAGTTCTAATCAAAATTACATACCTGGGACAGTGCAGAGGAGTCTTAGTCGATAAAGAACAGCCCTTTGCCCCTGCTCCCAGTTTAAATACAAACTGGAACAAACAACACATCCAACGTGGACAAACCCATGTTGGAAGCGACAATAGAGATACAACAAAGACAGAAAACATGGTCCAGACCATCCAGAATAAATGGGAGAAATATGAGAATAATTTTATATACTCATTAACCATGGCAAACACGCTGGTACTAATGACGCACCCCCACAACCACTCAGAGGTGGCGAACCGACATGCACCACTCAGTGCAACAGGTCCAAGTGCTCCCTCTCCCTCTCTCAACACCAGTATATTATTGACCTTCTGGAATTGCCCAGCTCAAAATCAAGTTATTCTACGCTTCCCGCTTCGAGCTACTACCCCGTTTTTAGCCAGCGCCCTTGTCGTTGTTGCCTTGTATTAACGCCAGCACACCAAACACTCAGACTCAATCCAAGTCGAAATTTTCGGCTTTTTTCGGCCATTCCCCTATCGCTTCCCCTCCTCCTGTGGATTACCTTGTTTAGTGAAGCACAGCGTAAACCCAGTATGCCTAGTTGCACCTCTTGCTGTCCAGCTTGAGGCAAAACCACAGTTTTTATTCCATCTCCCCCCCTTCTGCCTGTGACTCGTGCGTTGTGCCTGCATTACAGGGCCTGGTTGAAAGGTCATCCTTGAGGAAGGTTGATCTGGTACCCACGCAACAGCCAGAAGGTTTACATTGTTTCACTGCTAGCGATAGAGCGCTCTTGGGGGCCCCTTGTCGTGACGCTTTAATTATTACTTTTCCTCTCCCATACTCGTTCAAAACCAGCCTATTTCTCTGACAGTTCTCCGAGTTATCAACAGATTTTGGACCAGCACGCTCTCACACGCTCCCTCGTGCATCCACCAAATTACCGTCAGTCCATAATCAAATTTCGTCCACCACTTACCCACTTCTTTTCCTATCCACTCCAGACTTCGTCCCACACCACTTGTTATGTCCAGCAAAGCAGTCATTTTCTTAGACAACAACTACACCAACCGGGCTCGCCTCACCAAGGCCCAAATCATCTCTGATGGCGCTTTGGGGTGTATCCTGGCACCTATGTCAACCCAGGCTTCCAGGACAGCACAGATCTCGCTGAATTGCGCCTCCAGAACGCCTATAGGATCGCTGAGGGTGCCGCTTTGGGAGCCATTCTCAAGTCTGTTGATGCTGCTAAGGCTGCCTTCCTCAATGGCCATACCATTCCTGCATTTGAATCCGCCATGACCACCACCTCTCCCCTTTGAGCTCATTGTCTCTGACCTTCATGGTCCTATTGCCCCAACAGACAAAGGCTACAAGTACTGGGTGATGTTCATTGATGTACACACTTGCCTAGTCATAGTCTACAAGCTCAAGCGGAAGAAAGAAGCCTTTGCCTGTTTTCTTGACTACAAGGCCCTGGTGGAGAAGCAGACCGGGCATCAGATCAAGCGGTTTTAGGGACAACAAGGGTGGAGAATTCATGGGCAAGAAGTGGGATGCCTACCTCACTGAGCAGGGAATCATCCATGAGCACACCACCACCAGCACTCCCCAGCAGAATGGTATTGCTGAGCGCAAGAACCGGACACTGGAGGAGATGATCACTGCCATGCTGGCTCAGGCCAAGCTTCCCCGTGCCTTCTGGACTGTTGCTTTGGCCCTAGCTGTGCGCATCACCAATGCCTCCCCCTCCTCTACTCTCAAGGCCACCACTCCCTATGAGGCATTCTATGGCTCCAAGCCTGACCTCAGCATGCTTCGCACCTTTGGCAGCAGAGCATATGTCCATGTGCAGAAGAAGCATAGGGAGGAGGGCAAGTGGCATACCCAGAGATGCATCTATCTACCTTGGGTTTGAGGATGGGTACAAGGGGTTCAAGTGCTTCAATGCTGAGACCAACAAGTTTGTCATCTCCAGGGATGTAGTGTTTGATGAGGACGACTTCCCTGGTGTCCCATGGCTGGAGGATGATGAGACCTTTGTCCCCATCAGTGGTGGCTACTACATACCTCCAGCAGTGAATCCACCAGTTCCTGCTGATCCTGCCTGCTCCATCTACATCTCCCCCTGGGTCTCCTGCCCCTCTTCCTCCTCCACTTCCACCTGCTCCTGTCCCTTCACCTCCTCTTCCTTCGCCTACACCACCTCCTAACCCGCCTCAGGTTGAGCCCCAGACTCCAGTCATGCACCCTCCTCAGCCACCTGATGCTTCTCAAGAACCAGAGGGTGGTGAGGATGACAAGGACTTGGATCTGGCTAGTCCCAGCACCACCTCCAAGGGCAAGCGACGTCAACAGCCTCCTCCCTCTCCTCCTCCTGTCTCTTCTCCCTCATCTATCCCATTCCCCTATTCCCCATTATCTGGGAAGGCTTGCAAGAAGGCGCCCTCCAAGCCCACTTGCTCTAGGGAGGTGCGCAACCTGCACTGGGAATGGTCAGAAGAACCAGAGCCACAGCAACCTCAGCCTGCTCCTCCTGCTCCTGCTTGCCCTAGGCGCAGTTTGCAGCCTCCCAGGGAATGGTGGACTGTGGAGCGCAAAGCCCAGGCTGTTGCACAGTGTTGTGCGTCTCCTCTTCACCTCTATCGTGTTTGCTATGTTCAATTTGGTATGTGTTATTATTCTCATGACTTGTTGTAATCACTATGATGTTCGTATCATGTTTGTGGCGTACTTGTACATGTTGTAAGATTGTTTGTTCCTACTACTATATATACTTGATGTACACGTACGCATAATACTTATCGACTCTTCGACTCCCCCTTCTCCTGTGTGGCACAGTTGAGATAACCTTAGTCGTCGGATTGCTGCGTTCAACACAGGCCCCTCGTTTTGATGTTCCTGCAGAGGAAGAGGATTCCAGCTCAGATGACGATTCTCCTGCACCCTCAGGGGGTGCCAGAAATTGCGACTCACAGCCTTCAAATGATGAGGGTTACTATGTGCCCTCTGATAAAAGTGCTGCTTTGGTTCGAGCACTCGAAATTGTCTATCCAGCTGAGGAGTTGCTCACCTTTGAGCAAGCTGCAGAGCGAGCCTACAGCATGTGCCATGAGCGGGCTTGCAAGGTGGCTGCTGACAACACTGAGCCTTGGTCATTCAGAGAGGCCATGTTGCATCCAGACAAGGACAGGTGGTTTGAGGCTGCCCAGACTGAAATCAAGGTACATCTCAAGAATGGGACTTGGGAGCTGGTCCAGCTTCCTCCTGGCAGAAAGGCCATTGGTTCCAGATGGTCTTCAAGGCATGAATCGGGATGCTCATGGCCAGATTGAGCGCTACAAGGGCTGTCTGGTAGCTCAAGGCTTCTCCCAGCATCCTGGTATTGACTTCCATGAGGTCTTTGCTCCTACCATGCGCTGGGCAGCCCTCAGGACAATCCTAGCACTCGCTGCCATTGAGGATATGGAGGTAGAATCAATTGACATCTCCAATGCCTACCTGAATGGTGTGCTGCCTGAGAATGAAGTGGTCTACATGCGTCAACCAGAGGGCTTCCAGTCCAAGGATGATGACTGGGTGTGCAGACTCAGAAAGGGGCTCTATGGGCTCAAGCAGAGTGGTCATTTCTGGTACCAGAAGCTGGGTGAGGTGCTGGAAGGACTTGGTTTCAAACGACTGGTCTCTGATCCCAGCATCTACGTTTGGGGCAAGGAGGGCATCAAGGTGAAAGCACTGGGCAGCAGTCAAGCACCTGTTCAGGTACCTGCAGGGGACAAAGGACATCAAGCTCACCTACTCCCTAGATCCATCTCAATCCTCTCTCTTCACAACCTTCGTCAACTGCAGCTTTAAAGGCAAGGTGGAGGCTCCAGCTGGCCAGGAGGGAGCTGCTTCTATGGTGACGTACACAGACTCTGACTTTGCTGGTGACAAGTCGAGTGGGAAGTCCACCAATGGGTACCTGGTCAAGGTTGGGACTGGTGCTGTGTCTTGGGCCTCCAAGCTCCAGGGGGTGATAGTCAAGTCGTCCACAGAAGCCGAGTTTTATGGTGCCAGCTTTGCAGGCAGTGAAATCAAGTGGCTTTGTAATTTCCTTCAAGAGCTTGGCTACTCCTTCCCCTCTCCCTGTCCTCTCCTTGTCAACAACCAGTCCACCATCCAAGTCCTCAATGACGCTGTTCACCACAGCCGAATGAAGCACATTCCGGTTGCCGAGTTCTGGATCCGAGATGAGGTGACCAAGGTGAAGTCGATCTCCATTCAGTACTGTCCAACAGAGGAGATGCCTGCAGACCTACTCACCAAGTCACTGGCTCGCCAACTGGTGGTGACCCATTGAGAGTCCACGGGATTATGGGGGTGATGGTCAGAGGTGCCTCATCAAGGGGGTGTGTTGCATTGAATGGTGCATGTCGGTTCGCCACCTCTGAGTAGTTGTGGGGGTGCGCCACTAGTGCCATCGTGTCTTTCATAGTTGATTTGGTATATAAAATTATTCTCATATTTCTCCCATTTATTCTGTATGGTCTGGACCATGTTTTCTGTCTTTGTTGTATCTCTATTGTCACTTCCAACATGGGTTTGTCCATGTTGGATGCTTTGTTTGTTCCAGTTTGTATTTAAACTGGGAGCAGGGGCAGAGGGTTGTTCTTTATCGACTAAGACTCCCTCTGCACTGTCCCAGTGTGTGCTGTACCGTCTAGATTGCTGCATTCAACACACACAAATCAAACAGTTGAACCAAACATCCACAAGACAAACACACCACAAACAGAGGACAGACACACCACTGTTGCACAGTGTCGTGCGTCTCCTCTTTGCCTCTATCGTGTTTGCTACATACGATTTGGTATATGCCATTATTCTCGTGACTTGTTGTAATTATACTGTGATGTTCGTGTCATGTTTGTGGCGTACTTGTACTTGTTGTGAGATTGTTTGTTCCTACTACTATATATACTGGATGTACATGTACGTATAATATCATCGACTCTTCGACTCCCCCTTCTCCTGTGTGGCAACAGTTGAGATAACCTCAGTCGTCGGATTGCTGCGTTTAACAACCACAAGCAAAGGGAGAACAAGTGGAATGAAGGGGAAATACAACTATCTATATAAGTGACAAGGGATGCAGAGGCATTGGCATTGTTGTGCTAGTAGAGAGGGCACAACATCTTCCCTCTGACTCTTCACTCATCAACTTTGAATATACTGGCAAGAAGGAGAAGAAGACAGCACCAGGCTCTGAAGTTCACCTGTTGTCTCCTACTGACTTGGTTATTCAGTGACAAGATGTTAAGTTTCGTGAGCTGGGGTGGGCGCGCAAACTGTGGGAAACGGGAAGTCGTCGCACAGGAAACGTATTAGAACGGAAGGTAAACCGAATATAGACTAATTACTTAGCTTTAACTGTAGCTAGAGCATTGTAAGTAGTTGTAGAGTGAATAGATGAGGTTTGGGGATGTTAGTTGAGAGAGTAGAGGATGGACAGGAACGTCCGGTGTCGAGTGCAATGGTTGGGTGAAACCTAGGTGCTGAAAACGGCAGTAGAGAGCGAAAAAGGGAATTCCGACAGAATTCCGGTGTTCTGACGCTCGGAATATATTCACTAATGCTATTCATGAATGCTGGAAGGGTTTCCGAGCTAATTATCTGAAGGGAAAGGCCTCGGCGTATCAAAGTAAGCTGCGGTGCGGCTTACTAGATTAAGTGCCAGTTCGGACTTCACAGATTTAGCTTCTGGCTATCCTAGAAGTGCGAATATCGTCAAGTGAACACCACCGTTGTGCTTGCGCTGACGAGGGCTCTTGAATGGTACCAAAAGCGCAAGAAGTTTCCTAACGGGGAGCTTGCCTAACCGGGGGTTGGGCAAAACAGAGGCAATAGTGACAATTTCCTTAAAAGGGAATGTCGATTGACATAGTACTACTAGTACAAAATGTAGCTAGAGGTAATACAATCTCAACAACGTACCTATCGCGTGGTTCGTTGAGGTTTCGAGCTCACTAGAGGTCGAAAGGAGTTGGGGACATCTGAGACGGTGCCGATGCTGCTATCAAGATTATGCTCATGCTGAATACGCGAGAACCTTTATTCCAAAAGGTTAGAACGGTAGTTAGTCCGTTTATCACACGGGACTTAGTGGGATTGGGTTTCACTGAGCGATAGAGTTTAGAGGGGGGTAAAAGGGATATTCTGCCTCGGGAGAGGCAGAATCCGTATTTATTTGCAAGATAAGATCATACTAGAGTAGTCTACATTATTCTACATTATTCTACTCTTTTCTCAAGCCTTCTATGCGCAGCGGAAGGCCTGGGCAGCGTGCCGCTGGTCTGTGCAAGGCTTTGGGCGCTTAATTGCCAATTTAGGGAATTGAGCGGTCCCAAGCCCGCTGCGGCATGCTGCGGCATGTTGCAAGGTGATCGGCGAGTTGCCCAAGTGATTTGTCAAGCTTACAAAGCTCAGTTCGACGAATCTGGCGACGAGAAAGGGAAGAATTCGGCGTCGGTCTGGTTTCACAAATAAACAAGCTGAAAAAGGGAATTTCTTTATTTAGATGCCTTTTGGCTTCAGACTTTTGCAGAAAGCGTACGTATAGATAAGAGGGTTAGAACTAGCATTAAATATAGTAAAGAAATTGAAAGGGGAAATTTATTTATGGTACATTCATTGGTGGGGCATTCGTGTAGACGCAGATCCCATGGTTCCCTAACACAAGAACATTGGCTATATTGTCAGGATTGAGACGGGAGCAGTCAGCTGAGCAAGCCAATCCCAGCAGGTGATACAGGTCATTACCACAACGCAAGCCATACCACAAGTCGAGAAATTTGCCAGGAACCAGCCCGTTTCACCATGAAATTCAGCCACATTTCACAGTTACGTTCTTTCATATAAAATACATTCATGTGTGTAACTTTGAGAACAAAAGGATACATGGAGATGGTCATAGGAGAGGAAATGGTGCTGAATTTCATGCCTTGCCCCCAACTTCGCATCCATTCCTCATTGAGGAAGCATCTCAGTAAGAGCTCCGGTATCTATAAAGGGAATGCAATAAGCATTATTTTTTAAGTCTTTGCATGAAAATGCATGGTTTTGGGAGAAAACATTGTGTCTCACTTCAGCAGTCAGGCACCAAGAAAATCCCAATCTCAACGACTCTACTTGCCCATGTTCCTGCAAGTTCTCCATATTGTCCACACAGTACCTCCCAGAATGGCACCTTGTATACCCTCCAAGCAACTCCAAAAGAAGATAAAAGCAGAAGACAAGCATAGAAGAGACTGAAAAGCAGTAATGGAAGCGGTGGAACAGAGCAGAAAAGACTTCACCAAATCCGTCAATATCAATGTGGTATCTTACCCTCCTCATACCACACATGAGACACAAGGTCTTGATAAGGTCGGGTCTGGTACCTTGAAGAAAATTCTGGCTAAAACACGAGTCAAGTGGGAGCGCAAGCATAGTAAGGTCACAAAGGAAACCTTTGCTGAGCTTTATGAAAAAGTTGCCAACCTTGCCTTCACCGGGCAAACCATCAAGGCATGCTTCAGCTCTACAGGAGTTTGGCCTTATAAGCCTTCTGCGATCCTGGAGACGGCTATGGTGCTGGCTTAGGAGAGCTTGGTGGTTGGCTCATTTCCCATAAAAATGTCGACACCTGTAAAAGCAGCTGTCAGCAAAATCTGTGCCCTCGGAGTAGCCATAAACCAAGAAAAGGAGGATACCTCTTCAATGACCAAAGAGCAGCTGGAAATAGCAACTGTGGCTGGCACACCATTCACTCTAGCAGGATGAACCTCATGTCCCCCCCTGGGCACCCCATCACCTGCTCCAAGCACCCTTCCTTGGATGAGGACACTCCCCCCACAAGAGTCTACCACCAAGTCTACTGCCAAATCTGTCCAGAACTTGCGCCTGCTGCACACAACCTCTGTCCAATATGTCCTTTCAGTGTCTCCACTGGGATTGCAGTCTCGACTGCTGAAGCCTGCCCTCCAGCATGTTGCGGTTCCTGCACAGCCGGACTTTGCTGCTGTTTTGAAACCCATGCCTGCTTAGACTCTAGCTGAAAAAGATGCTGAGATTGAAAGGCTACAGGGGATAATCAGGTGCTCGGGTACATACATGAAGGCACTTGAGGACACAAACAAGAACATGAACGCACAACTGGTGCTCTCAAGTGTCCATAATGATGTTGGTAAGCAAGCTTTACCACAAACAGACAAGCAGTATGAATACAACAGCACTTAGCTCTGCAGAGGATATACGGATTTGGACAAGCGACAGTTACACGGTGCATAAAGAGGAGCAGGTGGTCGCGAAGATAAGAGCTGAGATGGAGAAGTGAAAGCTCAGGATGAGAGCCTGAGAAAGGAAGTGGTGACACTGAGGAAAGAGGCATTGGAGTGGAAGAAGGGTTTTTAGGGAACCGTGGGATCCACATCTATGTGAATCACCCACCATCAAATGTACCATTAGATAACTCCCCACTCAATTCCTTTCTAAAAGTAATTCATTTTCCTTTTGCTTTTGTCTATACATACCATACCCGTGAATGTCCGAAGCCAAAAGCTTAGTAAATGAAGAAACTACCTTTTTCGGCCGCTTATTTGAGAAACCGGATCGACACTGAGTTCTCTCCTTTTTCCATCGCCAGATTTGTCGATCTAAGCTTTGTAAGCTTGACAAATCCCTTCAGGCAACTCACCGACTGCCTAGCAACGTGCTGCAGCATGTAGCAACGGGCTCTGGGCTGCTCAATTACTTAAAAGGGCAATTAAGCGCCCAAACATGCGCGCAGCCAGTCAGCGCGTTGCCTGAGTCTTCCCCTTCAAACCAAAGACTCAAGCAATGAGTAGAATAGTGTAGAATAATCCAGAATGTTCGTACCTTGTAAATAAATACGTGTTCTGCCCCAGGAGCGGCAGAACAACCCTTTCGAATTGCAACCCCCTTTTACCAATTCACTTTGCAAAGCCCAATCCTGCTAAGTTCTGCGTGATAAACAAACTACTTACCGTTTGACCTCTTGGGATAAAGGGTTCTCGCGTTATCAGTGCGAGTATAAACTTGATACTTACGTCGGTGCCATCCTAGACGTCCCCGACACTTTTTGGTCTCTAGCAAGCCCAAAACTCCACCAATCACGCGGTAAGTACACCACTGTATATATATTACTAGTAGCTACAATCTGTACTATTGGAGTTAGGTGAATATACAATACCCCTTTCTAGGTAATTGCTATTTTCACCCTCCTTTCACTTTATCCCCGGATTAGCGAATCCCTTCTTGGAAATCCTTTGCGCTTTCAGTACCATTCAAAAGCCCTTGTCAGTGCGAGCCCAACAGTGGTCTTTGCGTAATGAAATTCGCTTTTCTAGGTAGTGAACAGTCGCTTCCAAGAAGTCCGAAGCCGGCGCTTAAACCAACCAGGCTCCGCTCTGCATCTCCCAGCCCGTTTGAGCTCTCCTCCTTTGGAGAGCAGACCCGGAAACCCTTCCAGCCTTCGCAAATAGTATTTGTGTTACTATCCCAAGCGTCAGAACGCCGGATTTCCGTTAACTCTTGCATCTTCACTCTCAATTCCCATTTTTGGTCACTGTCTTCGCCCAACCACTCCCACTCAACACCGGACGTTCCCATCCATCCCTCAATACTGGAAATCCTTTCTAACACATTACATTAACTCTACAACTACTACAAGACCTCTAACTATGGCGAAAGCTAAGTATTAGTCTTCATTCACATCTCACCATTTCTGATACGAATCCCGCGCGGCGACTCCCATTCCCACGGTTTGTGCACGCCTTCTACCTCAGGTCAGCAAAACTTAACAAGGGTGTGACTGCGAGATGGAGGAAGCAGAGAGAGGTTGACCTGGCTACATGGGAGGAGGCAAGGAAGAAGGCCAAGGAGCATGGTGTGAAGCCATTACCACCGAAGCTGAGAGCTCTAGCACCAGAGCCCATCCCAGAGCCTTACCAAAGCATCTTGTGCAAGACAACCAGTATGGGTGGGGATTAAGGATGTGATGGAGAGCCACAAATGGATGATGGGGAGCCATGAATGGACAAGGACAAGGGAGATTGGGATTAGAGTGTAGACTAATTTGGGCCCAAACATCATATCTCAAGTAGCGAAAGTTGACCTGATTCTACCTCCTCCCGAAGAATTGTTCACTGTGCACCTGTATCCCCACCAACCCTCACCAAACTTCATAAACATATTCAAAAAGGGTTTCTTTGGTGAATCGCAAAGATAGAACAAAATTATATGTAGTTTTGGTAGAGAAGTGACAGTGTGTGCAAAGTTTGTCCTGAGTTGTGGTAATGACCTGTAGCTAAGTCATCAACTGAGGCTGAGTTCTATGGTGCAAGCTTTGCTGGTGCTTGTTGTGCCATACTCACACCCCTACACCTCCTTGGGTGTACAAGGCAAGGTCACTTTTGTTTCATGTGGACATTTTTATATTATCACTCTTATTGCTTTTTCCCCCCCTTGCTCTTAGTGTATTGTGTTAGCTTCTGAGACTACCTCATTGAGCATTGGAGGGAAGGTCCAAACGGAGAGAAACAGTCTTGCCAAGGAAATATATAGATACTACATAGCCAACCACATACAGTCAGTCCGTTCTTGAGGTTTTCTGAAGTACATCACACTGTCCCACCACAGCAATCAAGAATGCAGTTTCACCTGGCACCCATCACAAATAAGGGCCGGGGACTCTCCCAGCTGGGGATTATCAACTAATGACACAGTTGCTGGCATCTTTAGACAAATTTTACATGTCACTCCTGGCACCCAAGATGCAAACGTTGTCACTGGAAGCCCTGATACTGGGGGATCATATCTTTGCCTCAACCTATACAATAAGGTTCAGTCAAGAGCTTTTTAAGGGGCAGGGGAAAGAACTCTTGTACCTTATTTCATCAATAGTGAATGGGTGCTGACAGTTCCCTTGATGAATGAATAGATATGGCTTGTTTAGTTGCAGTAGCAATGAACTGAATGCTGCTTCCGAAATTGGAAGGCTTGCTTCAAAGCATGTCTGAGGTGGCCAGCCAGTGTTTCCTTCATCCAATGACTGTGCAAATTGGCCATATTTCCTGGATAGATTCAATCATGAGTAAAGGTGCACATCAATCGGAAATGATACTAACCTCGCACGATCCATCCTTGTTGTAGGATTACCAAATGCAAAGATCACTCTAGGGTCATCATGATGCATGCTGGGTGATGATGGTTCCAAGGCGGGCTTTACCAATCCAAACCCCGCAATGCAGGCACCAGACCCCGGCGATTCCTGATAGGAGACTGTCATCAAAACCTGACACACGTGAAACCACAAATTATACTATGGATGGTCACCTCAGAAGGGATATCATTACCACAACATCCCAGGGTATCGGTGAGGTCCTTCAAAGTATGGGTGGATGCGAAAACATGCCTGGAGTGAAGAACGAGCGGGGACCACCGAGCGATATTGCATTTGTACACCGACACCGTAACAAGGACTTTTCCATCTTGCAAAGGAAATGAGGAGGCTGCAGAGCTTTTCTGGAGAGCTTTTCAATTACATGACAAATCAATACACTCAAGACCAACTCACTATATCAGCCAGGGTGTTTGTAAAGTGGGCAGACGGACGGCCAACAAAGTAGACTGCGGACCTGGGTGCTCTGCAAATGAACTATCAGCCCCGTTCATCTATCAATAAGGTTAAATAAATAAAAGAGAGACTTACTTCCATGATCTCAGAATTTTGCCTCGGTGTGGAGGTAAATTGTCCAGACCTGACCGCGAAAGATGATGAGTTGCTTGCAACGGGTCAAGGTGTAGCTTCCTCACCGTCTTCCTGGATGGGTTGACCGACCGGAGCGCCATTCTGCTCAAGGGAAACCTTGTGTGCCCAGGTTAAACATTCGATCTCTGCCACCGTCGGGCTTGTACACAAGATGGTTCGGAGCGTTTTCAAGTTTTCGTTATTGAACAACAGCCTCCGGCGAGGGTTGCTTAAAATTCCATCCATCCTTAAACGCAAGTCGGCCAGACTTGAAAAGGGCGAGAATTAGGGGTGAGCGGCAAGCTTTGTTTTTCCACTTACCGACAGCCATTCTCAATCGTAGTGGCTGCATCCACTTCGAGGCCTTGCCACCTAGCCTGTAAGCTCGACGTCGCAGCCTCGAGGTTTGCCTGCTCAGACTGGACGAGGAAGGCGCGGATGTCTATTCCCCTAGATGGCGGCCCGGCGCTCGAATCTTCACTCCAAATGTCGACGGTGGTGGACATGACATGGCCCGGTTGAACCGGACAGGGGGATTACATCAGCAGTCCAAACCAGAATCTCGCTTACATTCAGCGTCGGTCGGACACGTATCCCCACCACTCCCTCTGAATCCTTTACCACCCTCTGGGCACAATGCTCAGTCACTTAACTGTTCTTCCTGCGATCATCTTGGCTTTGATTGCGGATTTCCAAGTCTCGGCGAATATTTCTCAATCTCCTTCCTTCCTGTCAGACACTCCGATCAAACAAGACCAAGCCCAACATGTATTAAGACACAGACCAAAGACGACCTTAGCACAGTGTAGAGCTAAAGTACCTACCAAGTTTATCTTGCCGCTTTAGCTTTGATCCTGACTTTTGTAGTTGACAGGCCCAATCGAGACCACGCAATGTGATTATGAAACACTGGAGGGTGTCGTCGGGGACCTGCATACCTCCCTGCATTCCTTGGTCCGAACACCTTTCTTCAAGTACCTGAAGGTCTGTAGCCTCCTATAGATGACGAATCTCTGGTCCTTATCTCCAAGTCGTTTTTCGAATTTAGATCGACCTCGTTCGAGAGTGTCCTTTCTGGGAAAGCAATGGTTACTGCGTCTTAAAGGACTGCGCTGTGACGACGGTTGACGAGGTAAGTTTCTCCATGACGCGATCTCTACGAGAGTGTTCTATGAACCTGGATATCGTTTGTAGCAAGACATACCGCCCAAGTGGCGAGCGGACTGCCTCGGTCGTCTCAACCGCCCTCCCCAAGACGAGCTACGAAAGTCGTTCCCAGGTTGCTATTATCGTGATTCCGACTTTTGTGTTCTCGATGATGAAGACTCCAAAGGTTGCCTTCCTTCCGTTGTTCAGAAATATTTTCTGATGTTCCCGTTTATCTCCATCAGGTGGTGAATACGTGGACTTGACGTTGAATCCAGAACGGTTCACCGGCTACGCGGGGCCTGCAGCCAACAGCGTCTGGGCAGCCATCTATCAAGAGAACTGCTTCGGTCTCTCGGAGGCTGACCTCCGCTCGACAATAGAAGAAGGCGACATCGACCAAGATTTACTAACTACATCATCGCAGGGGGTTTCCCCAGCAGACCTATCCCCGCTCGTGCTGTCCCCGCTTGCCAGGCAAGCCCATGATGCGGAGAAGGACCTTTGCCTCGAAAAGAAGGTATACTACCGCATCATTTCAGGTAATGTTCGACCGACAACATCCTAAGAGCGTCTTAATAATATCTATCTTTGTAGGTCTTCATGCATCAATCTCAACCCAGCTTTGTTTCCATAACCTCGACCAACGTACTGGAGAGTGGAAACCGTCTCTTCAATGTTTCACCGATCGGGTAGCTTCACATCCTGAACGATTGCAATATATGTATTTCAATACAGTTCTCCTCCTACGGGCGATCTCCCGAGCTGAACGCTACATCTCTGCCTACGACCTTAATACTGGAGGAGGACAAGATGAACATAGCTTGACTACGCGCTTGGTCGGAGAGGTCATCGAAAAGGCTAAGGTTGTTGGGCAGTTTGACGAGACCAAATTATTCCAGGGAGAAGCAAAGGTGACTACTCTTTTGGATGGAAGGAATGTGGTGCTGACGAGGGCTTGAAACAGATGCTTAAGGAAGAGTTCAAAGCTCATTTCCGCAACGTCACCCGTATCATGGACTGCGTTGGTTGCGATAAATGCCGGCTGTGGGGGAAAGTCCAAACTTCAGGGGTTGGTACTGCGCTGAAGATCCTATTCGAGCTGGATGAAGCAGCGCTCAAGTAAGTTGCACCTATCACCCATGCTGCGGTTAGGTTTGAGGACTAACGCTCCCTACAGCCCCGTTACGAATCCCAACCTCATCTTACGGTCAGAAATCGTAGCCCTATTCAACACTCTCCATCAATTTAGCGAGAGTTTAATGGCCGTTGACGAGTTCCGTCGAATCTGGGCACGAAAAGATTCGTCATCGGAAGGCCTGGGCTTCCAACTGACCGAGGGTGATGATGTCGCTGTGAGTCTGGAGCTATGATCCTCGGTTGGCCTTTTCCTCACCTCGCTTAAACGCAGGATCCCGAGGTACCCGTTGCGCAAGAGCAACCGTTAAGCACGGCGGCAAATCTCTCCGGATTCGCAACTTCCTGCCTTTCTGACGTAGTGGACACTTGTAGAAGAGGAGTTGCCTGTTGCCTAGAAGCCGGTGGATACGCCTCGCGAAAGATCGCCGATGGCATTTCAGCCCTCTTTCAGCATTCCCCGACTCCGGAACCACCACGCAGTGATCTCTAACTCTGAGTGCGATAATTCATGACTCTATGTAGTCTAGCGTTACGGTGTTGGCACACTTTCAATACACCCCACTCTTTTGACTTCATCTATTGCCTTAGATTAGACCATTCGTCTCGAGGAGCAACACGATGCCTGAGACCCAACAATCAGATCGGAACGGTAAACGGACAACCAAAAGACATACTGTGCACAATTTCTGGAATAGTCTGCTGAGAAATATCTACAGTGAGGTCAGCAGCTTTGGGAGGCTCATAGACGTCGTCTTAATAATGCCCCATCAGCGTGGCGATCCCGATCAAGGTTTAACGAACATCGCACCTATTCCCGTAAATCCCTTGATTTCTCCACGACGAGCTCGAGCATACACGCCTTTCCTGTCCGCCTTCTCCGCAACCTCTAGAGGAGTAGCTACGTGAATGAGGAAGAAGTTGCCTCCTGGGCCGGCAGAAGATAGAATGTGCTCTCGGGCAGCTGCACGAGATCGCTCATACGGGGCTATAGGTGCCGCAATCACAGCAGCCCCTGCGCGAGAAAGTTCCGCTGACACGAAGGCAATGCGCTATGAGGGCAAACATCAGTTTCTTCTTTTTTTTTGCGTCGTCGTGAAGATCCTGCCGAACCTGGATATTCTTATGGCGATCCTCAGCTGAGAAACCAAGCTCAGAAGAGAGCTCAGACCTAACGGTCTCCCCCAGAAGCAGAGACACGCTTCGCCCACCCTGTTGATTCAAGGTCACTTGCAACGCGCGAGCGATGGAATCTTTTCCAGAATTGTATAGACCGGTCAGGAACACTGGAAGGGGTCAGTCTAGATCGTCCCCACGAAGACCAAAATTGCTTACAGACGAAGCCTTGTTTTGTTCGTGCTGGATAGCTTTCTCTCAAGGCTTTGACAACCTCCCTATAGTTCCGCGTTAGCAAAGTGCGTGCTCCTTTGGCGATCATCGTTTACGAACCCATAGCTGAACCATTCCGGAATGGCCTTAAGGTCAGAATTAGTCAGATTCACATCCATGCGTCGCGCGAAAAGGACCAGAACCAACCGCGCCAGTTTTTAGGCGATGTCGGAGCTCCGTTCCACTGATGTTGAGAGTAGCGACGCCTTTCGGGACTGGGACAGGCGTCTTCAAATCTGCTCATGCTCGCTCTTGTGTAGCAAACTTACCTTCGTCAACTGGTTGGTACTCCTCCAAAGACGGGATATAGGTCATCATTTGGAACGGGACCATTTCAATAGCAAGCTCGTCCTTGAACTCTGTCACCAGTACCTACAGGAGAGAAGAGAAGTAGTCATTGTTCAGCACTCATAATTAATCTTTGTAAATGACCTCACTTGTGCGTCGTAAGGGCCATAGAAATCCTCGCCGTGGGAGTTTTTCCCGGGTCCTATAAACGAGTCCATTAGGACAAACCCGGTACTTCGGGATTAATAGTCTCGAGCCCACCTGCATGGTCCCGTCCTACGATGAAATGTGTGGCTCCGTAGTTCTTCCTAATGATAGCATGCCACACAGCCTCCCTCGGACCAGCCATCCTCATCGCCAGAGGTAGCAAAGCTAGATGCGCCATTCCATTGGGATACTTTGGCATCAGCGCTTGATATACTCTTACTCGTCTGCACAAAAGGTTTAGTACGCATTTGAGAGGTTGAGCATGATACGTCTCACGTATAGTGATCAACATCCCCCGGCTTGGTCATGCCGACTACTGGGTGAATCAGCACATTCGCCAGTCGCTGCCGTGCTGCGCGCACGGTCAGCTCTCGGTGTGCGCGGTGCATGGGGTTGCGGGTCTACTTCATTCATGAGTACCGTCAAATATTGAATGTTAGATTTACCCTGCTCACCTGGAACGCAACTACTTTCCTCCACGCCATTTTCTTGAAGTGCGTGCGAAGCTCAGACGGCGTAACTGCATGCTCGGGTTGAGGTTGGTTCGAACGAGCAGCTGTTGACATGCACTCACAGCGAAGAGAGACGTAATCATGATATGTAGGCAGCTGGATCGCTTGAACTGATCCACCGACGTAGAGATCCTTGGCCCGGTTTCGGAGGTAAGCGACCGAGGGATGAGCGATGTCGTCGGCTCCCATAACCTTCTCGGCTTCTTTGGCCTTATCTGGACGATACACATCCTTGACTGAAAAGTTGTGTCAGCAAGGCTTCGTGTCTACCGCTTGCGACAGACCTGTCAGGATCGCAAGCGCTTGATCGTCCCTTGGGTCGCGCAGGGTCAGCCTTCGCCCGGGGCTGATTTCGAGCTCTTTCCTTTCGACTTCGGAAATGTCCAGGGTAATAGGAATAGGAAATAGAGTGCGATCGGCAAGGCGCATGGTTTCAACGACACTGTAGAGAATATGAGTGGCTAAGTCGGGTACGTCGTCGGTGGGACCTTTACTGACGAGTTATAATCCTGTTGATCCATGAACCCTTCGAGAGGGCTGAATCCACCGTTGATTATGAGCTCCAAGTCACATAATTGCCTCTTTATTTAAAGAAGGGGTAAGCTGCTGGGCGTAATTGCGGAAGAAGAAGTGACTTGCCTCCGACAATACTAGATCGCGTAGCGTCTCAGCTTCTGCAACAAGCTGGGATCGTAGGGGGGCATCTCGAGCAATAAGGTCCTGGGGAACCGCTCTGTATTCACTTCTCTTGAACAGCGGCCAGGGAGAACGCGACTTACCTTCAGCACGCCGCCATGAGGAGTATTTGCCATTGAAGCTGATGATGACTGAGAGCGAAACAGAGCAAGACTGGTTTAGGTTGATGCATATTTTTGGGGATCGCTTATAAAGGGGATGTCCCGTAATGACCCTTGGCGCGATGGTAGTATATCGCGTCGAAATGGCGTCTTCGTCTTCTGAAACCCATCACGTGCTCGGCGCGCTCGGCATCAGTCAAAATTTTTGGGGTATATATCAATTAGTAATTTAGCTAAGAGATGACGGAATTTAGAGTACACGGTACATTGCACGCTAACTATAGCTTGGAGATGAAGTCACCAACTGCTGGTGGTCGGGCGCCGTGGGGAAGAATAGCCTCGTCGGAACACTCTGTTTGTTTTTTCAAATAGCATAGCTTATGATTCACGTATGTATATATTGTGCATTCTGGGTTGGGACTGGGGCTAAGCTGTACGTCTGTCAGCGATGGGGGAATTGGCGCGTGAGCTACACGCGACAGTCCAATGTTTGTGAGAGTTTGCTGTAACCCCTGAACGAAGGTTCTCAAGCTCGGTGGTGATCGAAAGAAGGTGCGTTTCACTCCCGCTCGCAACCCACATTCAACTCTCATTGAGCTGGCCATGGTCATCACGCGTTAAAGTAGTAGGTTCCATTTATCTACTTTTTTACGGCGCCTTTGCGCTTATTCTCCGTCTTTTTAGAACAGACAGCCAAAAATTGCAGCTACACATTCCGCATGGCTTTAGTCCCCCAGCTTGCCAGTCTCGCTCCCCTCAAAAGAACTACACAGTCGCTCTTAAATGGCGTACAAGTGTCCTTCTATGGCCATTTTAGCCAGACGATGCCCGACATTCTGTCCTCTTTCACCGGTTGGACGCCTCCCGAAACTCCCATTCGCGCCAAGCGGTCCTATTCCGTCGGTCCGCTAGGTACCGCTCACGAAGGCCTTTCCCTTCCATACCCGCACGACGCTTCCCTCGACTCTTCTATCTTTGAGCCTCTCGATTCAGGGCCTTATCCTCTCCACTTATCTCTCCCTTCACTCATCCAACAACGACGATTTAACGAAGCAGTTAGAGTCAGGATGATGATGGTCGACGCCAGAATACCCATAGAACCATCTTGGGAATACGAAAGGATGGCATTCCGAATGCTCGTCCCTTCCTTGAACCCCTTCAACAAGGCCAGAGTGAACTCTTTTCACATATGGTGGTCGCTAGTTCCGGATCGGAGGCAAACAATTGGATCTCGTACAACTGCACTCGTTAGGCGTCAATACCTTCATCGGATTATCACATGGCTCTCCCGCCTAGATGGTCCAGATTGCCCTACCAGCGCTCTGATACGATTCGGGATCACGGCTGCAGCCAAAGGATACGCGCCCGAGGTTGCCGAACGACTGATTCCTCACATAACTCTTTGGGCGCATCCAGCACTAAGTGCCAAATTCCTCCTCGACTTCGCCAAAGCCCATGAACGCTACGTCGGGACGTCTTCACAGCCACAGCACTGGCTGTTGCAGGCAATAGAAACCCAAAAGCGATCCGGGAGAGATGCAGCTTCCCTGGCGCACTTTTTGGCAACATGTCACAAAGGAGGTTTGCAGTTACCATCGCGTCTTCTGCGCGCGTATTCTAGCTTCCTGTCTAGCGAGCAAACCACCCGCGGAGAAGCGAATCAGACCCAGCGTACCGATGCACCGTCAACCCAGGAGAGCTTCGAGAGGGACCGAGTTGGTGCTCTTCGTTCTTAACTAGCGGAGACCTTGGATCTGATGGATATCTTGCTTTCTTCGTCTAGTATGGTGGAACCATACATCACAGGCCAGCGTTCACACCCCTGCCGGCAATGCGCAGGGAGTTCGCTATTCCGACACCAGGACGTTTCAAAGGATCCTCTCCTAAACCTTTCCACGTTCAACGAACACCTTCGGACTGTAAACTTGACCATCTCGCCCTCCTTCAGGTCGTGCACCACCTTCGGTCTCGCAATGATCCCGCCGCGGCATTTCTGTGTTTCAAATCAAGATTTGAAACCCTCAACATCATACCGTTGGTCCTGGCAGATACGTTGAACACTCTAGTCGACAAGCTTACGGGAGACAGAGTAGTCGAAACGGCTCATCGAAATACCGTTCGACATCGCCAGTGGCCTTCTACGTACGGAGCATCTTTGCTATGGCAGATCGCGCTGTCTGCACGGAAAGATCTTTCACTCGATTTCGATGCTCTATATCAACTCTTCCTCCAGCACGTCTCGCAAAAAATGGTCTCTCTCAAATTGCAGCTGTCGTACAAGCAGTGGACCGCCCAAGACTTGCGACGCATCCATTCAAAAATGCCGAGGAACCTAGGACGCGTCAATATTTACACTCCTTGGTGCCCCCCCAAGTATGCACCATCGGTCCACGATTTTAACGCGTTCTTGTGGGGATGCACAGGAAGTAAGGACCTCTCTGGAGCTGGCTCCGTAATGCCGTCAGTAGCCCTGGAAAAGGTGGAGCACATTCTAAACGACATGGAAATGGTTGGGGTGCAACCTGATCGATACTCCCTTTGCCAATTGGCCAAAGCATGCGCGTCTGCGGGGCGTTGGCGGAAACTGGTTGCCACCCTTGACCGAATGCACCAAGCGGGAATGCTCGAACCGGGTCAACTGGAAAATGCGGTCAAAAGGAGAGCTCGTTGGGTTTCAGTAGACAACGCTCCCTTGGGTGGCACGAAGCCGCTCCTGTTTGCGCTTGCGGGTAGGCTCGATCGCGCAGGCTTGGGCCGGAGGGCAGACCTGTTGCGTCGATGGGCAGAGGAGAGGAAATATGGTTGAATCTAGTATTCTGTGTACATGTTTGCTGTAACTATCATTATTGTCTCATTTTCGACCCATTTTGGTGTGGCGGGCGGTCACGTGCTCGGTCTCGGTTGGAATTGCAAGACGAATTGCAAGACGAACCGCAACGACGATGAAACTCAACTCCCCTCTCTGGCCTCTCCTCTTCTCCTTGGAACTTTTAATAGCAGGATCTCTTGCCGCACCATGGGACTGCAAGGTTACCGTCCAGTCAGCATCTTGGGATTTAACGTCACTCGGCGTTGAGAGGATCGTGACACGCAGTAGAAGCTCACCTCCTAGCGAGTTTGTCGAAGAAGTCAGGTGGAACACCTGCAATGAGCTCAAAGATAGGGAAGGCTACGACAACGCAGATCAGGTCTGTCGAAGTTTCACTGAGTCTGCAACCGACGCTGACGGTGGTTTCAGTAGTGTCCTGCTGGAACTCTAGCCTGCCTGACCGAAACTAACAAGAAGCCTAATGACGGAGGAGATCGAATAACAGCAGTAATCCCGCTAGCAGTAGCCTCGGACTTGAAAGCAGAAGCGTCCAGCATGCAACGTGAGCTCATCCTACGAGTGAGACAAATAGGTTTCTTACGTCTGCCAAAGCCCCTTCAAAAGGACTATCACTGTTATTCCACGGCTCCTCGTTCCCCTCATCGGATCCTTCTTCCATTCGGTACTCACTCAACCTAACTTTGCTCTGCGACTCTTCGGAAGGGTCGCCCAAATTTGTTGGATTCGACCGGGCTAAAGGCGTCGTGGATATTGAATGGTCTGTGCCTGCTGCTTGCCCATCGTCCAAGGATGGAAGCCATGACCAAGACGGTGAAAACGGTGAAACCCCGCCCAACAAAGAAGATCCTGTTGTCCCGAGCACTGGCAGCGGAGTAAGCTGGTTTTTCCTCATGTGAGTTGCCATACGGAGATTACGTCTTCGGATACGCTGCTAATCGTGACTTTATTCAGGCTTTTCCTAGCAGTGATAGGTTACTTTGGCCTTGGCGCGTACTATAACTACAACAATTATGGTTCCACAGGCTGGGATCTTATTCCGTATGTCCACGGCGTTCTTTCTCTAAAGGCACCTCTCACACAATGGATACCTAGGCACCGTGATTTTTGGAGGGAAGTGCCATACTTAGTAGAAGACTTGGTTTCCTATATGTTCTCAAGTGTTCGAAGTGGCGGAGGAAGCCGGGGTGGATACGTCAGCGTCTGAGCACCCTAATCAACGACCCGTAGATATTTCTTGTGGCGTGAGACCTCTAGGCTTTCTTCATCGCAGTCACTTTTTTCCGCACCTCCACCATTACTTTACAATACCTAAGATGGAGAACTCGAACCCCCAGTTCACTTGCATCTCATGTGCTATCGCATTTCTTACTGCCGACGACCAACGTGGCCATTATAAGAGCGACCATCATCGTTATAATATGAAGGTGATCCACTCTCAACCAGGCAAAAGCAGCCTTCTGACTCCAGTAATCCTTTTCAGCGCAGAGTCGCTGGTTTACCACCAATCGCCGCGAATGCCTTTAACCAAAAGGTCTTGGACAGGCATGCTGAAACCACGTTGACGGCTTCGGCAGCAGGGAAGACGTGTGGAATCTGCCGGTTCGTTTACCTATCCCTAGTACAACACTCTGCGCTAACAGCATGCTTTAGGAAGGTATACACCACTGAGAACGCTTATCGCTCTCATATCGTATCTAAAAAGCACCGTGATGCCGAGAGAGCAGCCCAGGGTGCTGCGGTGGAAACCCATTCCAAGTCTGAAGCCCAGCCTCCCAAACCTTCCCCTCTCCCTGCAGCCGAATCGATTAACAAGGATCTCGGAATTTCTGACACTGGAATCGAAGCTGGGATCGCTACATCGCAGGATCGTATTCCTCCAACTGCCTGTCTGTTCTGTGGCCTCGCCTCGGAGTCCGCCGAGGAAAACGTCGTCCACATGGGCCGCCAGCACGGCTTCTTCATTCCAGATAAGGAATACCTGGTTAACCTGCCAGGTCTTCTTACGTATCTTGGGGAGAAAGTCGCAGTCGAGAACACCTGCATATGGTGCAATGGCCGTGGCAAAGCCTTTCACAGTTTAGATGCTGTACGAAAGCACATGCTGGACAAAAGCCACTGCAAAATAGCGTACGACAGTCAGGATGACAGGTTGGATGTCTCTGATTATTACGATTTCACTTCAAGTTACGCAGTTTCGCCCACTGCCAGGAGGAAGGGGAGTTCGGCGAACGCGGATGATGATGAGCATTGGGAAGACGACGAGGGAGTCCCAGAAGAAGAGGTGGACGAGATTGTGGAGGAGAACGAGGACGATGAAGATATTTTCGATGGTGCTCAAGTCAGATATGGCGATACGCCGTACGAGCTCGTGCTTCCGTCTGGTGCCCGGATCGGACATCGCTCCCTGAGGCGTTATTACGTGCAAAGTTTCAGCGACCCTCTTCCAGACGTGACGAGTTTTGAGAATTCAGACTCTGTCGTGGTCCGTCGGGTACTAAAAGAGTCCAGAATGGGACTCATCCCTGCGGCCGGAGGAGGATTCGGAGGTTCGGGGCGTGGCATGATGACGATTAAAGCAAACAGCATCCACCAGGCGAAGGAGGCAGGAAGGCACATAAAGGAACACCGAGACGCGCGGATGAAAGAGCAATTCAGGATCAAGGCTGGGTTCAAGGCTAACCATCAGAAGCACTACCGCGACCAGCTATTGCAGTAGACGGCACTGGAGGATCGATTTGTTATGTTAGGTAATATAAATCTTAATTTGGTACCAGAGCTACCATTAGGGCTACCATAGACAGAAATGAAACGGAGAAGAAAGGGTGTAACTGAAGTGGGAAGTTCTCGGTGCAAGTTCGGGGTAGAAAAGAGCGAATGAGGAGCATATATAAAGAGCGAATGAGGAGCATATATACAGAGCAGGAAAGGGTCCACTAATAGAGATACGATGCCGGAACAACGCCCTCCCGCCCACTGGTTGGGTCTCGCACGTACCACCAACTCTCGTCACGATCGTCCAGGACTACGATTTCTTGCCCGGCGGCTACAGGGAGCTCGCCTTCCGCTCCCCCAGCGAAAGAGTACCGTGCGTGGGTCGGGCGGTTCACATCACCTGGCTCGCCTTCACCCATCATACCTGTGGCCCCCATAACATCACTGGGCGTGTCTGCACGGGCCCACATGTCGGGATCTGCGTGAGTGTCTTCAGAGGCATCGCCTTTGCGGTGGGCTGCAACTGCACCGGCCCCAGCAAGGCCAGCCCCACCTATAATGGTAGTTCGGGTCGCGGCATTGATGTGTTCTAGGAGCGATGAGGGTCGATGGTGGCGGAAACTACTCTCGTCGTCGTCATCCTCCGGATTAGGATGGGCGAGGCCAGCCTCTCGTCGAGTGCAAATAGTCCAGAGAATGCCCAGCAGCAATAGAAGGAAGACAATGCCCGTTGCAATGGCAATAGACACGAGAATCACGATCCCGGTGGCAAGGAATTCTGTAGGAGAGGGAAAGGCAAGTTAGGGAATGAGAGAGAACCAGTCAAACCCAAACTCACTACGATGGTTAAAGCTGAAAGTGGAATACGAATTGAAGAACGAAGATACCGAACCAGGGGACCCGTCCGCCGACGAAGTGACTAGGTAGGGGTAGAATGTCTGCCCATCGTAGAGAGTTGAGGACATCAATCCTTGGGTATTTGAAGTGATAGCGCCCGATATCAAAAGCATGCGATCGCTTTCAAGAACCGAATTACTTGAATGAGTATCTTGAAGGGGTACAAGCTTCAGCTGCTGGATAACGGTGTTGCCTGTCCAGGCACTATTCTGGATGCTCCAGGTATTTCCATCCCAGTGCGCAAGGAAAGGAACATTCTCGCTCGTCCTAGCAGGTGGCTTCCATCAGTCGGCTGCGTCACCACAACTGCACTTTTGCTCACCTTCCAGCGGCGAAGATGCTACTCTCGTTCAAATTGTTCACAGTCACGGCAGTCACAATGCCAGGCGCGGTACCGAGGGCTTTCCACGTCGAGTTTTTCAAGCTGTACATTGCTACGTTGGCAGAAGTGCCGTCCGCTAAGGTCAAGGCACCCCCAACCACCATCAATTCCTGGTTGGACTACGCGAAGCTGATTAGCCACGATGAAGGAATAAAGCTTCAAACCCTTACATACCCCAGCATAATCAACCGACGCAATCTGCCCGTGAACACCATCTCCCAAGGGTTGCCACTGTTTACTCGAATCGTCCCAGGAACAGATCGCCTCGCAAGAAAGTGATCCAGCAGAAGTAAATGTTCCGGCGACAATCAACGAATTCGGAACGGATGCTGAGGTGGAGATTGACCGAACCGTGACAGAGCCTCCTGACGCTGCTGAAAGAGGGGGCACTAAGTATCCAATTGCCCCGATCGGTGGTTGCTCGACCTTACCTTGGAGAGGTTGATTTGGATATGACAGCCATTGCTCGTGCTGCAAATCATAAAGCGCCAAACCCTGTCCTGAAACTCCGGGCACCGTGAAGTCCCCTCCTACAACCAACGTGTTTCCTGTGACGAGGACCGAACGAACAACCCCACTAACTTGGTTCCCTTTCAATGACTTGAGTTGCTTCGAGCCTGCGTCGTACAAGGCTACTCCCGTTCCCGTAGGAGAAGATGGTACAGAAAAATTGCCTCCAAGGATCACCACTTGATTTGATGTGGACGAGTTGGTCCAATAAGCGCCAGCAAGCACGGCAGGAGCCGGTGACGAGGCATCTGCTGGAAGGGATACGGATGAACCGGTCGCTTGGCGCTTGGAACGTGGTCCAAAGTGTGACGAAGGTCCTGAGTATTGCAAGTTCGAGCCAATCGAGTGACGTTTAACTCTGGCTGCGGTAGTCGACGATGTGATGGCTCCGAGTTTAACTCCACTGGGTTGCACAATAGCCTGGCCAGCATCGCCGTTCTCGAGGATGGCCCATCCGGAAGCACCGTATTGGCTCGAGGACACGACATTGCCAGCAATGTACTGAGCAGTACTATTGCCATCTCCGGCAACGGCAAGCGTCATGCTACCGATCAGGACCCCTCCATCGACAACCCACGATGACGAAGACAAATCAAACGAGGCGAAGCCTGCCACGGATGTGCCGGTGTTATCAGAAGGGTTACTGAATATGTGGGAGAAATTGCCGGCGATGTTGAGTTGATTGTTGGCCAAGGAGATGTCCCACACAACCCCGTCGACGCCGCCTCCGATGGCACTCCATGAACTCGAGGCCACGTCGTACCGGACCAATCCCCTATAGCCGGTTTGCGTCCCGTCAGCAGAGCCAGTGAATGCCCCTCCGACGTAGATTGTCTTATGGTCGGAAGAGACAACCATCGCGTTAACTACTCCATTCAACCCGGATCCTCCAACTTTGACGATGTTCCCGTTTGCGTAGGCAGCGACGTTGCTTGCACCCACGGTGGACAGGGTGAATTGACCTGCAAATATGATCTGGTTGTCGGCGTAGGGTGCAATGGCGCGGATCGACGAGGTAGAGTCGGTTGAGGCTGATGTACCGAGGGCCGAGTAGAATGCTGAAGCCAGGCCATCAAGAGCGGTGATCGTCGTGTTTGGAAGGACGCCAGTGGCGTTGACAGCAGCTGAGGTAAGAGGCCATTCGTAAAATCCAAAGCCAAGGGCTCCGCCTGCGAGGGTACCATTTCCATTGGTGAACGTGCTGTTGCCGTTAATTGGTGAAGTGAGAAGGAACTGTATTCCGTCTGCAACCATATCGAATTGCCCCCCCGAACCACTTCCCGTTGGGTTATCCGCCAGACTCAGGGTTACGGTCGACGTGTAGGATGGGGTGGACGGGTAGATGGGACCACTGTAGACCAACTGTCTTGTGTCGTCATCGACTTGTTGGGAGACGGTGGTCGTTGCGGCCGGCAAATTGGCTCCTGGCATGACTGTCACCTTGACGCTTGTTCGCTTGCTGCAGTCCTGGAGATTTTGACAACCCGGAACTGAGAGGTAGACGTTGTAATTGCCGGACGCGGAAACGTAGGGATGATAAGTCAATGAGGGCGCATTTGCTGGGGCCGTCCCCACTGGGAAAGTGGCCATCAAGACATTCTGCGTGGTCCCCGCGATGTCGGTATACGCGTTGACGGTTTGCCATGTCCCCGCCTGCTGTACTTGCGAGGCCCCTGGTGCGTAACACGAATCGCCATTGTCCGATCCAATTGCGGAAGCAAAGGCACCGCTGGAGAGTAGTTGAAGGATGTGCAATCCAGCACTAGCTCCATACCAGCCAGAAATGGTGACTTGGAATCCGGTAAGGGTGCGGGAAGTAGGGAAGAGGTAGTCTTGATAGGGGACAGAAGAATCGTGGGCCAGGGGGCACGCGTCGGAGCAAGTGGCGTTCTTGCCGGTAGTAGGATCCACATAGGTCAGAGTGATCACGTCGTTGTCGGGGATGGCAGTGATTCTTGAAAACACAAAGTTAGAAAGTTTGGTTTAGGGCGTGTTATGGAGTGACGTACGAAAAGGTCTTTGCGCCTCTCCCATCTACAAATGTATTTCCGAGGCGGATGCCGCTTGCAGTAATGAAGCGGAAGGCGCGAACCGTGATGACCGAGCGAGATCCATCCAGAGTTCTCCAGGAGTTTCCGGGTCCGTCTGCGCCGGCTGGACAGAGGATGTTGCTGGCATTGGAAAAGCCCGAAGTCTGCGAAGATGGTGACCCAACGACTTCTGCTCCGCCAAGAGGGACTGGTACCAAGGATGTGGAGAATGGTGTGGCACCCGAGGATTGGGGCACATTGGGATTTGAGATGTTTTGTGCGAGAGAAATGTTCGAACCAAATTGGGTAAGGAAAGAGCCTCCGAAAAGCAGGCTGGTGGATTCGGTGTTCGGGGTTATCGACCAGACTTGTGACGACGAGCCGGTAAGACCAACGAAGGGTGGTGGGGACCACGAGTTGTTCGCAGGGGTGTAACGAGCGACAGCACCTCCATACAGGCGGACAGCTGAGGCGTCGAGCGGGACTGGCGATCGGAACTTGCCGCCAACCCATAAAGTATGGGAGGATGCGTCGCAGTATAACGAGGAGACTGCTGCATCAACTCCAGCGTTCTGTCCACCCAATGCACTGAAGGAGCGGGCCCCTGTGTCGTAGGACGCGATGTTCTGGACGGGGACGCCAGCGATGTTTGAAAACAGACCAGCGATGTAGAGTTTTCCGTCAAGTGAACATGCGGCTTGGATGGAACCCCCTTGGTTTGTAGCAGCTATTGGGGATAGTGATCCATCGGACGCGCGGAGGAGGAGGGTTGAGGAAGAAGGATCGAAGGTGATGTTTTTTGATGGATCGAAAAGGTCGAACCCAGCAAAGGTGCCGGCGACCCCGACAGTGCCCATGCGAGCGAGGTCGATCTTTGGTGTGGCAGCATTTGCATGGTATGGCGAGAGGAGGACGGTGAGGAGGAGTAGGGGAACGGAGGAGGGTTTTGATATTAACTGTTTCATAGCTGGAGAGTGTAGCGAGAGGACAAGATTGGCATATATAGCGAGAGGGAGGGTATAGTAGTAGTGGCGTGTAGGCGCAGGCAGGCGGGAAAGCGCGCTGAAGGCGTGGCTGCCTTGAGGGAGGTAGTGAGCAGTGGCGTCCGAAGGGGAGGGGGAACGGAACGGCGGCGAGAGGTGCGTAGGCAACGAGGAAGACGAAAACGGGAAGTGGCAACAACGATTTGTCTCGGCGTTTGACGGCGATCAACTCTACATTCACACGTAAACAAACAGCGATCCCCAACCCCACGAGCCTCGCATCCACGACCGTCCTGCATGTCTTTGGCATCGAATTGTTATCTGGAAGTTGTTAACTGTGTTTTTGGATGACCGTCAGAGAACCTGGCGGCGAATGCAGCGCTAGTGATCTCTTCGGGACTAGCCTTTGTATGCTGAAGATAAGGCGCTTGTTCCTCCGTTTCCGAAGGGCGATGCAGGCTAGGTGAACTACTTTTTTTCCTCCCGTTTATAGGAGGAGCGATGTGAGGCTTGCTGCAACATTGAGGCACCCTGGCCTCGGAGTCATTGTGGCGCCTCTGGCGATCCCCAGCTGGACCTCTCCATCTACCGCCAGCAGCAGGAGCCAACCTAGAGCCACAAGGTCCATTATTGGGGGCATTTCGCTATATTACACCGAAGCCTCCCTGCCAGCTCTGCTGATGTCATACGAGATGATGTCGGTAACACCCACGTGATTTCACCTCGCTCGCCGCTCTCACTTACTTCTGTGCTTGACATTATTGGAATATCCATTGAATAGCTTTACTGATTTGACATGAGGGACCTATTATGGGACATATAGTCTGCTCGGAACTGAGACCAGGGCCTCGAACTGTTTTACGAAACACGTTCCGTGCAGGTTGTAGAGTTGCGCCTGATCTATTTCACAACACAGTCCGAAAGGACAAGGCGAAGACGGAGTTTGGATTCAAAACTATTCGACTTCTCCTCGACTGTTCAGTAACTTCCTTGCCAGTAGAAGTGCACTATGAGACCACAGCGCGGCCGAAAGGCTCGTTTCAACGATTGGACAATAAATCAGCCTGTACGGCCTTGAAAAAAGGGGCACAATCTATTGATGATACAAGTGACGAAGAAACACATTAACAAGGAGTTTCCGCCTCGAGGGCCTGTACTCTGGCGAGTGGGTGGTCTTTTTCAGCCGTGAATCAGTCAAGGCGGTTCGCGCTCGCTAGCATGTGCTGCTAAGAGCCGGCGGAAGTCTATGGCAAGTGATAGGAGTGGAATACGCACATGACTGTCGATCAACCTTATTGTAATTAATATGATGGTCATGCTGCTCATAGGCTCGTCATACCAAGTTGCCATTCGCTCCACCGACGTCATAGTCCATCATTACCACGATCTCCAGCACCCGGTCTCCTTTCGGGATCCGCATCGACGTCACCGGATCTTCATGAAGAGGCCTTGTATTTAATGAGCCCGAAAATCCAAGCATCAAGTTGCTATATCGCATCACTTACACGCACTCTCACCTCATACATCTTCACCTGAAACATCATGTCTGACATCGGTCGCGAATCTCTCACTGACAAGGCATCCGGTATGCTGTATCGCGATGCAGGCCCTTTCATTTCACCCCACTCACTGGACCACTCTTCCATAGCTGCCATCAAGCCCGACTCGGAGAAGAGCACCACGGAGCACGTCGGCGACAAGATGAAGGGCACTTCCGACTCCATGGCATCTTCCTTGCAGGTAAGACCATGTCCCGCCTACTGAGATTTGTTGATCTCACCCGTCTCTCCAACAGCCTCAGCACGAGAAGAGCACCACCCAGAAGATGGGTGACAGCATGTCGTCAAAGTAAGTTCTCCTGCACTGAGTATCAGTAAAGATATATGGCTAAAGCCGGGTATAATATCTTCGTTGATAGCAGCACCAACGAGAGCCTTTTGGACAAGGCCAAGAATGCCATGGGCATGGGCGACAAATAAATTGTAGCAATTCTTGTCATATTGTACACATAATAGCCTTGTAACGACGAATTTGAAGTCTCCACAACTGCGAGCGATCACCGGCTAATTTCGGCCCAAGTAAGCGAAATAAAGCGGTACACACGCATGCTACGAGAAGAGTCTCCAAGACGCACTGCCCGTCGAACCTTACCGCCGTGAGCTTTGGAAGCCTGCCATATCGAATCGTAGACCATCAATGTCATCGTAGAACGATTCCCGTCTTGTTCCGTCGTCACCCTGTGGATCATTCTCCGTCCTCGGAGGAGGCAATGCAAGGTGGATTCCTTCGCTCGTCCGGATGGGATTCATGTTCTCCTCCCAGTAGCATTTCCCGTCCGAGTCAACGAAACCGCATCTTCCTATTAAGTAGAACTGATTGCCTGGAGAGGGAGCCAACGGTCAGGCGGTTGAGTCTAGAACGCATAGGGCGGGAAATCCCATACTAACAGCGATCATCGTCACATCTTCCGTTACCCTTTTTGTCGACCATAATATTCCAACTATCTTCAGCGTGAACACTGCCGCGGCAGGTGACGAAGCAGGTGCAGGTTCCGTATGTGCGAATGAAGTTCTCAAGTTTGGTGTCTTTCTTCCCGAGATGCTGCAGAACAAGTGACAGGACCATTGAAATCAGCCTCGAGACCCATTCTTCCCAGGGGATCGATGCAAGCATACACGGCGGCAAATGTGGTATCGCTTCCATTCGTGGGTGCGGGAGCTGACTCGAGGTTTTTCGGGCATGGAGTAGATGCAAAGTGTTGATGCGGAGGGTAAAGATTGATCAAAGTACGTCAAAATCTGCTGATTGCTGAGAGTCCAACTCCTTGCTGTGACCGTTTTGGATGGGTGGTGGTCATGATTGGGTGTTGACGTAATCCGGTGATTATATAAATCCGGACTACCGGTATCTGCGCGGGAAGAATTCATCCCAAGTCTGTCGTTTCTCATTGAAACCACCCAGATCACACTTTAGATATACTACACCCGTGCATTTTGTACATTTTTAGTATGAAGACTCAGCTTTAAATTTGCAGTGTCACCGAAATCGAGTACAGGGAACGATGTCAATTTTGAGACTTGCGAATCGCAGGAAGCGCGCATACACAAGCTCCAAGTCTTTCTCAAATGGTTTGTCAAAGACCGGTTAAAGTACTTGGATGATACAAGGAAAGTAGTCCAGCGTTGACCCTTCAGATTGAGCCAGCGGGTCGATTGTGCGTGATTGCACCTGCACGGAATCGAT
This sequence comes from Tulasnella sp. 424, assembly GCA_019633425.1. Taxonomy (NCBI): domain Eukaryota; kingdom Fungi; phylum Basidiomycota; class Agaricomycetes; order Cantharellales; family Tulasnellaceae; genus Tulasnella; species Tulasnella sp. 424. The sequence goes on along the minus strand of WSUB01000029.1, from coordinate 290,089 downwards.
GCAAGGCCTGAAGCGTCGACGATTGCAGGCCTATCTATCGACTGACGCTTGTGGAAGGAGCGTCGACTGGAGAGCTAGGGGAAAACTTTGGCCCCAGAAGGCTTCTCCACCACTTCGGTCGGCCTAGGGGCGTGGTGAGCCTCCAGCAACGGTGACAAACAAGTTGAGACCTGAACCACCGACAGAATTCACTTCTCTCTCCCCGACGCTCCTCCTCCTCCCTCTCCCTCCTCAGCCTGCCCCTCCCCATTCAGAGTACTGCCCTCCAAGTCTTGAGCGTTCCACATCACTTCCAAAGTCATCCCTCCCGTGTTGCTGGATCCCCATGTCAAGGCGATCTCCCAGGAACCACAGCGCGTCTCCCGCTTCCACCACTTTCGTCAATCTCCGGGTTAAGCCTGCAGCAATCCCGTGAGCCTAAATTCTATCTTGCCCTCCAGCAACGAGGCTAAGATTTCCATGGCGTGCTTCCTGCAGGTGGTCCGATCCAACTTTCTCTCTGGAATATCATCTCGTCGCTGCACTAGAAACTAACCACCGTTGGCGTCACGGCCTCTTCTCCAACGTCACACCGCGAGACAAGACTCAATACTGCGATGAAATTGCCCGCGCTCTCTTTGCCCGACACCCTTACTTTGCGAAACCATACAAAGCCAAGCCCAGCGCGTACGCCAACGCTGTGAAAGAGAAGGTTGAGGGGTTAGTACCACAGTGGTTCGACATTCCGCAAAGGCTGAAAACAGCTCTTTCACTAGATTTCCGACATTCTTTAAAGCGATGGCTTTGAATAAAGCCAGAACGCGCAGGACAATCGCTGAAGCCGAGCGAAACATTTCTTCCGCTCTTCGGTCTACTTCACTGTGGAAACGTAGGTTGCGCTCTTTTTTAATCATGTCTGCTCTCCCCGCTCACTCATTCACCCTTAGGTCATCGACTAGAACGGTATGAAGTCGATTTCAGGCACTCTATTTCGCTCATCTTACCGGATTCCTTGCTAGCGAATCATCCGGTAACATTATTTCAGCTACATGGCGCCCTGCACTTCCTCTGGAACTTCAGTTGCAAGTCTTACGCCATTTCATCAACGTCGATCCCGTCGCCCATTCCAAATATCGAAACGGCGACCCTCTCACTCCTCCTGCAAAAGAGGTTGACCGCACCTGCGCCGCTGTGGCTTGTTTGGTGAATCGTTCGTGGTATTCCGAAGCCGTTCACTGGCTCTACACCGCGGTTACGATATCAAGGCCTGGTCATTACGCCGGTGTTTTTTGCCCTTCCAGCTTCCTCAACGCAAGGTACCGCTCTGAAACAACCAAAACCCTCAAACTTTTAACTCCTGTACCTCGTGGATTATTTTACTTCGACCTCGCCACAGTCCCCTACATTCAGTTCGATTTCGGATCAAGTTGTACGTTCTTCGACATTATTGAGCCTCAATCCGGAAAACGAATCGAAGACTTGGACCGCAGCGAAGCCAGAATAGGCGCTCTCGCTCTCAACTCAGTTCCTCTCTACCAGTTAACAATGGGTCTTGCCACCAGAAAATTACGATTATTTATCTCGAAAGATCATGCAGTAGACCCTCAGAACGACATCTGGCAGGACCTGGTAGGAGGCCACATCGCCGCTCTGAGAATGATGGTCCATCTGGAGCATCTTGTCATCGATGCCGATGTTTACCTCCTCCTTTTGCCCGGATACTTCAAGGAGTGGTGCAGAAGTCCACATTGGCGGCAAGCCCTTGCGAGCGTAAGGGCAGAGGCAGAGACGATGGCAACCTTTTTCGACGAAACACCTCTGCGGACGGTGGGTTTTTTTCCCCTTCTGGTTCCTCCTTACTTTGGCTCATCAACATGTGCCGCCGTCACCCTAGATGACCTTAATTAGCGACCATGTACCAACACTCGCATTCCTCGCGGCCATCTCAAGAGCGCCTCAAATTTCAAGGATCAATCTTGTTGGTTGGAATAAACCAGCATTAGATCCATCGTGGGCAGCCTTCCTGGAGGAGGAGAAGAACTGCGCTGGTGTCGTTCGATGGTCGGATGAGGATCCGGACGAGCTGTGAACCCGGTCGATCAATTCTGTAGATAAGAAACTTCGTTCTTTCGATTAGGCTGTAACTTTACTGCATTACATATTTTGCTACACTGAACTTGCACGTGGGACGAATAATAATCTCGGAAAATACACATCAAGAAACTGACGAAGAAGAAAAGACACTGCCAGAAAAATGCAACCTGGGTTCATACGTCGAAACGGAAGTCTTCGGAAAAGGGCACGACCAAGGGCACGTCGCTGTTACCCACGAGACAAGAGTTGGCATTAGCAGGTTTCGGCTCTGGTCTTGCTCGGTTTGTATTTGCGTCTGCTTTAGCCGGCCGTCGAATCGTCTTTACGGACGTGGTGGCAGTATGGCCTGGGGGTACCAAGTTTCGAAGACGAGTGTTGCTCTGTCTGCTGGATGCTGGACGGGAAGCGCTGGATGTTGGAGGCCTCGAAATTAACTTGGCATCAAATTGCCTTCTCACAGCCGGGCCAGGCTGCCGACGTTCAGGTTTGGAAAGTTGGGGTCTGGAGAAAGGGTTTTCTGGAGCATCTAGAGAGAACATAATCAGTAGGGACATAGCAGTGAAGGGTCAGCTTCGTCTTACATGACTGCTTAGGACGAAGTCGGGCTTCGGGAACGAGTTCTACAGGTCCAGACATCGAGTTCCAGTCCACCTGCCACTCGATGCCTGTCGTAGGATGCTTATCGAAGTACATTATATCAGCCCCCATCGAAAGATAGTTGGGCATTTCAAACCCTGGATCGAAGGGCTCCTCTGGGGGGAGGGGGGAATAGATAAGTGCGCTGAACGACCGATGCAATTAGAGAAACGCACCAGGGACTGAAGGTGGCATGTACTCGATTTCGTCATGATCCTCTTCCATAATAATCTCCCGGCTGGAGGTTCCAGGGGAAAGGTTGATCTCCACGTCAATCTCTCCGTCGCTGATATCCCAATGAGGCCTCCTTCCGGTTGGTTCGGGTGTTTCATAGCTTTTTCGGGGCGCGCGAATGCTTTTTCGAGTTGAGCTAGGCAGGAGAACCGAGGCAGGAGCCTCCTTGCCTAGGCCGGGAGTGACCCCAAGTTGAAGTTTTCCTGAAGGGACCGGAGTAACGGGAAACGGAAGTCTGTTCGCATAGGGAGTCTTGTTTGTCTTGTCAACGAGACCGCCTAGTCGGGAAGTGGTCATCGTGGGCTTGAGAGCTGTTGTTTTGTTGTCTTCGAAGACGGTCGGCACTACAGTTCATTTAGCTTCAGTGCAACGTCCATTCCGCCGAAATTCAGGTATACACACCTAGCTTCGATGCGGGAGTAGCAGGATACGCTGTTCTTGTTGCCTTCGTCGTGTGGGGGTGGCGGGATGCATTCTCCTTGAGCATAGTACTTGGAACATTGACAGGCCTGGCACGCCCTGGAGTTTTGACAGGAATATTGAAGGAAGTAAAATCTTGATGTGACCTGAGTGAGAGCATGGCTTGGTCAAGGTGCGTGGTTGAAGCGAACGGGGTGCTGTGGAAGAGAGGACAAGGAGAGGAGCCTCAGCTCACATCCAAACATCCGGTCACGTGCGAATTCCCAATCTTTGTTCGTTGTTCCCCCCGCCTTCCCAGGCTTAAGAGGGTCCAACCCGCTCACGCACGAATCGGGCCAGCAAGTCGAGTAGAACCATGCCCTTATTGCTTTCTGCCAGTATGGCAAAACCGGCTATGCTGATGTTATGGAAACCTTTGGCGGCGGCCCCTCCTGAAATGCTTTGCATATGTAGCAGAAGACCCAAGTCGAGTACTTAACGTCTGGAAGTAGAGGGAGTTAAAGTATGGGTCTTTCCCAGAAAGAGTTCTATTGAAGAGATGGACATCAGATTGGCCAAGAATCTGACCTTTCGGTATGGCAATGTCTCAGAATGTTCTTACTTGCGCCCGGTGGCGGACTTTACTACCTGCCTGTGATGAAGGAATATTTAAAATATGTGTAATGATAATTTAGTAGCTAAATGGGCTGCGGGTGGGCTCGATAGAGGGCGGGAGGCGTTAGGGTAGAACCAAGCTAGGACACCATTTTGACGCTCGTTTTAGCGCAGGAACACCATCCAGTCAAATTTACATTTCAGTGACCGTAGAGCAAACGTATCTAAAGAGACCACGAGATTACGGCCGACTTTACCGTCCAGTTTTCACTCTGTGATATTCGTTGTGGGCTCCGGTTCCGGGCAACCTTTCATTGGTGGCACCGTCGGCCCTCGGCTGGGGATCATATATATAGAGGCTCACCGCAAAAGATACGGCTCATTAATACACCATTGCGGATTCGCATTCCAGTCTCATTTCACTGCTGGCTGCCCTTACGCAAAGTGTACTGGTCGAGGCGGCCAGCGCTGTATCGGCCAAGAGGTGAAATACGGTTATAGTGTTGATTAACGGGAAGAAGGCAATAAACCCCGTAACTGTGCAGGAAAGCGTCAAAAATGTCCAGAATTTGGTGTTTTTCACTGGAGGGCTTCGTAGGCGAGCGTCCGCAGTGGGAGTCCTAGATTTCGCGAGTCACGTGTGCGAGAATGCTTATTTCGATCCGGACTTCAGGAACACCTCTCGCTTGACTCACGACTAGAGTCGCTCTCTCCCTCCCCACCACTCATCTGCCCGGCATGTCATATCCTGCTCACGACTGTGAGTACCTATCATTTACATAGCAAGGCTTTCCCTAAATCATCGCCTGCAGTGTCTTCACCGATTAAACAGTTCAGCTTCCCCAAGGAGGAGGAAAAGGTCATTGCATATTGGAGAGAGATTGATGCGTTTCGGACCTCTCTCAAGCAATCCGAAGGTCGCCCCGTTTATTCTTTCTTTGACGGACCACCGTTTGCAACTGGGCTTCCTCACTATGGCCATCTCCTTGCTGGAACGATCAAGGTGAGGCGCGGCCGCCTGGCCACACGACCACCTCAGATGACTGACCCCAACCCCCGAGTTAGGACATTGTAACAAGACACGCTCATGCAAGCGGCTTTCACGTCGAACGCCGTTTTGGATGGGACACACATGGACTGCCGGTCGAACACGAGATTGACAAGAAACTCGGGATCACGGGTAAAGACGACGTCATGAACATGGGGATCGACAAGTACAATGCAGAATGTCGAGCGATCGTTATGAGATACTCCTCCGAATGGCGACGGACTGTAGAACGCATGGGGCGCTGGATCGATTTCGATGATGATTACAAAACGCTCAATACCTCATATATGGAGTCCGTTTGGTGGGTCTTTGGCCAGCTTTTCGACAAGGAACTTGTATACAGGGGCCAGCGCGTTATGCCCTACTCCACCGGGTGTACCACCCCCCTGTCGAACTTCGAAGCCGGTCAGGACTATCGCGAAGTCAGTGACCCAGCAGGTGAGACGTCCATAAGCTCTTTCACTTGGATGCCTTCTCATCTTCTCCCCCTTCTCTTTAGTTACTGTGGCTTTTCCTTTGGTGGATGATCCTAAAACATCCCTCCTTGCGTGGACGACGACCCCGTGGACTCTGCCCAGTAATTTAGGACTCTGCGTCCATCCCGATTTCACATATATCAAAATCCATGACGAGACCAAGGACGAAAATTTCATCATTTACGAAGGTCTTCTCACTACTCTGTATAAAGATCCCAAAAAAGCCAAGTTCCGCAAGGTGGGGAGTTTTAAGGGAGTCGACATGAAGGGCTGGAGATACGTTCCTCTTTTCGAGTATTTCACCGAACAGGTGTGTGTCACCAAGCTTCCTGCCATCTAAGCGCTTCTTATCCTCTTTCCTATGTAGTACGAGGATCGCGCCTTTAGAGTGGTGGTAGACACATACGTAACGTCGGAAAGCGGAACCGGCATTGTTCATCAGGCGCCGGCATTTGGTGAAGACGACCATCGAGTGGCCCTCGCCAATGGAGTGGTCCGACATGACGAGATGCCCCCGTGCCCCATCACTGACTCCGGAAAATTCACAAAGGAGGTACCAGACTTTGTCGGGTTGTACGTTAAGGTACGCTTCGCGTCGTTATCCCACTGCTGTTGCCATTTGACCGCTTCGGCACAGGATGCAGACAAGGAGATCATGAAAGCCATAAAGGCCAAGGGTCGATTGATCGTTCACTCAACGATTAACCATCAATATCCTTTCTGCTGGAGGTAAGACATGCGTGGCTCCGAGGGGAGCCGAAACTCATGCGAAGGCGACAGATCCAAGACGCCCTTGATTTATCGCGCAATCCCGGCATGGTTCGTCAAAGTTCAGCCTTTCACAGACCAGCTCATGGCCAATAACGCTTCAACTCGATGGTACGTTTGGCACTTATTCCGCTATCGATCCACCTAACCGATCGATATTATGTAGGGTGCCTGCGAACATCGGAGAGGGAAGATTTGGTGGTTGGCTTGCCAATGCCCGAGATTGGAATATCTCTCGCAACCGATACTGGGGAACTCCCATCCCGTTATGGATTAGTGAAGACTTCGAGGAGATCGTTTGCGTTAGTTCCATCCAACAACTGGAAGAACTCTCCGGCGTGAAGGGCATTGTTGACTTGCACCGCGATAAAATCGACCACATCACCATTCCATCTCGAGAAGGTCGAGGCCAATTAAAACGGATCGAGGAGGTATTTGATTGCTGGTTTGAATCCGGAAGGTACGGGGCATTTCGTGGCCGTTGATGTGTCTTTGGGGACTAAACCTGGTGATCGGGGTGTTCAGTATGCCATATGCCCAGCAACACTACCCCTTTGAAAACGTCGACAAGTTCAAACAATCTTTCCCAGCAGACTTTGTCTCAGAGGGTATCGACCAGACTAGGGGATGGTTCTATACACTTCTGGTGCTTTCCACCTTGCTATTTGGCAAGGCACCTTGGAAGAACTTGATTGTCAGCGGGCTTGTGCTAGCAGCGTACGTCTTATAACCGGTCAGTAACTCAACATGACTAACGGTATTAATGTTTAGAGACGGAAAGAAAATGAGCAAAAGCTTGAAGAACTATCCAGATCCCAATCTTATTATAGATCTTTATGGTGCTGATGCGACGCGGTACGTGTCTGTCTCACCGAATTCATTTTCCCCGTAAACTGATCGGCAACATAACCCAGGATGTATTTGGTGAATTCACCGATCGTTCGTGCAGATAATCTCAGATTTAGGGAGGAAGGAGTTCGGGAAGTGATCTCGCGAGTTATGCTTCCATGGCTGAGCTCGTACGAGTTCCTACTACACCAAGTCGCCCTCGTAAAGAAGGACATGAACGTGGACTTCATTTATGACCCTCACCGACCGCGGTCAGATAACGTCATGGATCGCTGGATCCTTGCAAGGTGTCAGTCTCTCATTTCGCTCGTCAAGGAAGAGATGGCAGGTAAGAAACCATTTCGTGCACGCTGGGGCTAAATTGAGTGAGAACCTCTGTCTTAGCGTACCGATTGTACACGATCGTTCCAAGATTACTGGACCTGGTTGAGGAGTTGACAAACTGGTATATTCGCTTCAACCGGAAACGATTAAAGGGAGAGAACGGTCAGGAAGATACCGTGAGCGCCCTCAATACGTTGTTCGAGACACTCTTCACCCTTTGCCGTACCATGGTGAGCGGATGCTGTATCCCAGATCCGCGATTTATGCTAACACCATATTGGCTTTTCATAGTCGTCGTACACGCCCTTCATCACCGAGAGCATTTACCAGGGTCTCCGACGTTTCATTCCGGAAGGAGCGTTGGGCAACGACGACCCCCGTTCCATACATTTCCTTGGCTTCCCTGAAGTCAAAGCAGAATATCTCGACCTCGACATTGAACGGCAGGTGAAAAGGATGCAAAGTGTCATAGAACTCACAAGACAGCTTCGCGAGCGCCACACGCTTATGCTAAAGGTAGGAGCGCAAACTCTTGAATCACTTGTTCGGCTCTTCATCTCATTGAGATTTTGCTAGATTCCTCTGAAAGAGTTGATCGTCTTCCACCCCGATGAAGCGTATATCCAGGACGTCCAACCCCTTGTTCGGTACCTCGAGTCGGAGCTCAACGTTCGCCAAGTTATATTTACCTCGGACGAGGCCAAGACTAGCGTCAAGTACAAGGCAACAGCTGACTGGCCAGTTCTGGGCAAGAAACTGAGGAAAGACATGGGCAAAGTCAAGAATGCCCTTCCGACGTTGTCATCCGAGGCCGTTAAGGAATACAACACGTCGGGAAAGATTGATGTTGCTGGGATCCCTCTCGTGGCCGGCGACCTCATCGTTTCACGCTTCGTGGACTTGCCTCCAGATAGTACCCTGGCCACCAACACAGACAACGACGTAGTTGTCCTGCTCGACACGAAAGTTTATCCCGAGTTGGAGGAGGAGGGCTTGGCACGGGAGATGATCAGTCGTGTCCAACAGCTTCGGAAGAAGGCCGGTGTCAAGGCCACGGACGATGTCGAGGTGTTTTACGAATTTACCGAGGGGACTACCGGAGCGGATCGGTTGGAGACTGTCATGAAACGCCATGCTGATCTCATCCGCAAAACCACCCGCTCCCTTCCTGTGGAGGCGTCTTTACGGAAACCCGACGCCGTGGTTCAGTTTGAAGAAGAATTCGAGATTGGAGAAACGAAGTTCAAACTATCATGTGTCAAAATATAGAGAGTAGCTAAAGGGACTTGAGGCAACGAATCACGATTGTACAAATGAAGTGGCAAATATGTCGTACAGTGCATTAATGAAGATTTTTGTCGTATTCTACGTCCTACTTTTTGGAGGACCCAAAGCCAGCGAATCCCATCATCTGGGCCATGCTCTCTCCTTCCTCAGTTGCTGTAGCAAGAACGATATCCATGCGCTGAGCTTCCTTTTCAGCTTTTTTCTTTCCTTTTTCTTCAGCTCTTGCGGCCTGCTCTTTCTCTCTGATCTCCTTCAATCGTTGGTCGAAATCGAACGATTTGGCTTTAGAGGCTTCCTTCGTCTTTTCACGCAAGAACGCGATGCGAGCTCGCACTTGCTCAATTGTTGACCGCGCTACTGTTGTTGTCTGGCCAAGACGCCGTAGATCTAAGAGTCGTAACAGCGATGAGAGGCTTCATTGTGGGAGAGAGGAAGCGAGGCCTTACGTTGTCGCCCGTTTATGTGGTTGAGGTATGCGGCACTATCCTTGGAGGTCCTGTTACATATCTCGCAGAAGAAACCCGGGGCACCAGGCCCACGAGTGGACTGCACTACAATGCTCTTTCCTTGGTTTTTGTCGAGGTCGAGGGGTGCCTCACGCTGCTTGAGCAGTTCAGTCGCCTTTGGGAGCTCTTCCCGATGCCGCCTTGGTTTTTTCCCTGGGGATTATGATCGTAAGTTACCTCCGTTAGAACTTATAGCTAATCTGAAAGCGTACCTTTCTTCAATCTATCCTCGTTCTCCTTCATCCTCTCTCTCTCCTCGTCATCTTTTTGCTTTGCCTTTTCGGCGAACTCTTCCTTATTCCATGTTCTTCGTGCTTGGTCCACCTGTAGCCATCGAGCGTTAGTTGATTGCGGTCATGATACCTCGAACGCGGATGCACTGACCGATTTTGACGTTGTGGCTTTGTCTGCCATGGGAGTCCCCGACAAGCTTGGTGGTGAAGGTCGAACTGGGAGCCGCGCGAATTTAGCGTGCCTTGTTCCCCCCCAGCCTTGATATAAAGGGCCCTCCGCGGCGGCTCCCCTTCACCTCTCAACCACCACCTTCTCCTTCATCCACACCACCTCACATCCTCTTGTCCAACATGCAAATCTTTGTTAAGACGTGAGCATATGTCTTCGCATGGCTTGGACTTGGAGACCGTTACTGACAAACGTCCTTATCTCCCCTGTCTTTGCTATCCGCAGTCTCACAGGAAAGACCATCACCTTGGAGGTCGAGTCCTCCGACACTATCGACAATGTTAAGGCCAAGATCCAAGACAAGGAAGGGTAAGTCACCACTACTTACAGTGGCGGATTTGAGTTCTGACCGACAACCCCTTGCACAGAATCCCCCCGGACCAACAGCGTCTTATCTTTGCCGGGAAGCAGCTGGAAGATGGTCGCACCCTCAGCGACTATAACATCCAGAAGGAATCCACCCTTCACCTTGTCCTCCGTCTCCGTGGCGGCATGCAGATCTTCGTCAAGACCTTGACCGGCAAGACCATCACGCTTGAGGTTGAGTCCAGTGACACGATTGACAATGTCAAGGCGAAGATCCAAGACAAGGAAGGCATTCCCCCGGATCAACAGCGTCTCATCTTTGCCGGCAAGCAGCTCGAGGACGGGCGAACCCTTTCCGACTACAACATTCAGAAGGAGTCGACCCTCCACCTTGTTCTCCGTCTCCGTGGTGGTATGCAAATCTTTGTCAAGACACTCACTGGAAAGACGATCACATTGGAAGTCGAGTCGTCCGATACGATTGACAATGTGAAAGCCAAGATCCAGGACAAGGAAGGGTGAGTTGCCTTTTGGGGATAAACGTGTTCATTTCGTAACCAGAAGCTGACAATCACGTCTGTAGTATTCCACCGGATCAGCAACGCCTCATTTTCGCTGGCAAGCAACTCGAAGACGGGCGGACGCTCTCAGACTACAACATCCAAAAGGAATCGACTCTTCATCTCGTGCTTCGTCTCCGTGGTGGTATGCAGATCTTTGTCAAGACCCTTACGGGCAAGACCATCACGTTGGAGGTCGAGTCTTCGGACACGATTGACAACGTGAAGGCAAAGATTCAAGACAAGGAAGGCATCCCACCAGATCAACAACGTCTTATCTTTGCTGGCAAGCAACTTGAAGATGGGCGCACCCTGTCTGATTATAATATCCAGAAGGAGTCTACGCTCCATCTCGTCCTTCGTCTCAGGGGTGGCAACTAAATATTGGTCTTCTAGTCGTTAGAGCTCGTTCACTCCTTGCCAGTTGTTGTCACTCTCTGTCCTTGGCATAATACTCTACGGTCGCTCTCGAATATCCTTGTTTCTCCGTTGATGATATATACATTGTCTGATTGATGGTCCTGCAAAGAGCTTCCGCCCGTGCTCGGAATGAGTTGAAGAAATGGCGAGGCGGTCATCTCATTACGTCGGTGGTGGGAGTAAATCGTCCTTGAGGCGCGCGCTCCTCATCCCGAAAATCCCATGACGTCGTCGAACCCTCCAATAGTTATTTTAAATGGAACTGCACCACCATTCACTCATTCCCACTACACCCATCTTTCATCGCTCCTGCAGTCTGCCAAGCTGCCAGGGCTTGCTTGAAACTCAGACGACACAGACGACAGGAGTCATCATCAACCACTCACGACTGGAACGTTATCATACGATTTCCCTCGGTTATCGCACCCTCGCCGCCCGACAACCACTCACGACCACCCCGAGTACAACGACACTTGATTAAAGATATAGCACATGGGTTGGGTTAGGTTCTCCAGGATCCGGGCCGCAGTCTTTGGTGGGTCAATGCAGCTCCGTCTATTGGGATTCGCCCGCAAATATCTGACAGGATTCGTCCGCGATCCTTTGTAACAGCCCTCTGCTTTCTTGCGTCTGCAGCCGTATTAGGCTTGGCAGCGTACCAGGCTAGCGTTTTCATGGTGAACAAATTCGACAGTGCGTTCAGTCCCGTTATCATGTCGGTCTCGCTGCGGAAGAGTAACACGGATGCGACGCTTTCCAGAACCATGGATCATCACCGCTCTCGTCATATCCATCATATCCATTATAGCAAGTGCCGTATTAGCGTTTCATTACTCCTTCAAAACGCATATAGCATGCATTGCTCTGCTTGCGGTACTTTGGCTAGGTGCGGGAGACTAAGGCTCGACGAGTTGTGGTTTGCAACTAACAAGGTCTCTTGGATCGTTTCTCAGCGCTAGCATCTTATACAACGGACCGTATCGGCTATGTGCAGTGCGAGAGTCTGGCCGGGACGAGGCCGACGGTACATGACCGGGGAAATGGTACGCTCTCTGTCACTTGTATCCGAGCTCAACTTGAAAGGGGTTCCGTCTCCGTGTAGGCTCAAACGTTGCTTGGTGTCGGGAGCTCAAAGCTGCCATGGGTCTTTCGTGGTTCAACTTTGGTCTTTGTGCGTACACCTTCATTGACCCTCAGAGACCCAATATTCATACCCGTCACAGGCCTCATCGCGATCGTCGCTTGGCTCCGGCTTCGAGAATTCGAGGAACGCCAAGGATTCCGGGAAGGAGACTCGGAATCCGATCGTGAAAGCTTCCGAGCTGCAGAGACGACTGAAGCCGCGTTCACTGAATTCCCTGGCGGGCGAAGGCGTCGGCTGTATACGAATGGCGTTCCAGTGGTAACAGGCCAGCCGACATACATGACCGGCACAACGGCATACCCCACCACCGCCGTGCCAAACGGGACGGGTCAACAGGTGATTTATCAACAACCAGGTCATAACCTCGTCATTCAAAACGGCCAAGTAAGACAAGTGCCCGTGGGAGCACCGCTCGTCGTCTAGGTCACCTTCCAGCGAACGAAAGGACGGGTGATTTCTTTGCGCCCAACGACTCGCAACGTTTTCGTTCTCTTAACGCTTCTTACTCGCAGCTATTCCTCTCGCCATAATTATCTTCATCTAGCACTACTCAATAATATGTATTACTACCCAGCTACTACTCTTGTTGTGTTGAGTGACGCAGGTGTGATAATGCGGTGATTAAGAGTCAGGAACCCGTGGTATCCTTTTTGCCCCGCTCTGGCTCAGTTTCTTTGCTTCGTTCGACTCTCCTTGACCCTATCCTCACTCCTCAGGCTGCCTTGTAACCTGCCAACGTACACAGAGCGCGTTCTCTAGCACGCACGGCTCTTTCAAAGTGTGAGATAGCGTTCATCGAGTTTTGGGGAGCTCTTCACTCACCGTTTTATGCCAATCTAGACTGCAGCTGGCAGTCCCGCAGCACCAGCTCATCATAACCGCTTTTCAAAGCAAATGTCCTCGCATCACTTGCATCCACCAGATGACCGTCAAGTCAGAGCATTCGCAGTCGCAAAGTTGAAGCGAGCTGCTTCGTTGCCACGCATGAAGGATGGAAGGAGGCTTCCCATGCACGGAGAAGCCGTTAGTGAAGGAGAAAGAGCAACGCCTTCACCTGATCCAACGGTGGCGAACACTGACGACGAAAATAACAATCCCGGAGAGGAAACTGCCATAAATGCTGGATATTTTTATCAAGGTCATTCCGAGCAACCACCACCGCCACCGGAACAAGAGAGTTCCAATCTCAACAGCTACTTCGACTCGACGCCTGCTACGCCGGCCACACCCAATGCGCGTGCAGATCATGGCAGTACCACGGGCTCTGAACAACAGCATATTGCTATAGGGCGCCAGGAAACCTCTGCGCCTAGTCCGCACTTTCGACCATCCCCTCAACAACCGTCACCACAGCCAGGGCCTCCTTCCGTATCCTCAAAGCCGGCCGACAGCAGCGTGAATCACAGTATGGAGGCGGAGGAGGACTACGATCAGGAGCACAGCGCGCAAGGCCCTTCATCTGGACCTTCGACTGCCGGTGGGGCAAACCAAACTGAATCTGAAGACGCCGAGCCTGAATCAAACCCAAGCCGGACGACCACGCCCACGACCACTGGGGGAGGTAACAGAAGAAGAAAGAGGAGATCAAGGTCACGTTCTCGCTCAAGGTCAAAAGATCTGACCAAAGAGCTGCTCGCGCAGAGCTCTGGTGACGAATCCGCCGCGGCTGCTGTCCCTCCTCCTCCACCGGTTCCAATCTCGCCCTTCCTCGCTTCAGTTCACCCTTCGCCCAGACTCCCACCTATCCTCGGTCCGCAGTCTCCTTCACGATCTACCGGAGGACGCCCTTTTCTTCAGACACCCATATCGCCATTTATGGCGGGATCCACGTCGCCGACATCATCTTCGCCTCTTCCAAGTCTGGATGCTATTCGTGCCGGTTTAATCCGCTCCAACAGCGCCGCAGGAAGAATGATGGCGTTCCAAAAACTCACTGGAGGCAAGGAGTCGCCCGAACCCATGAGCCTGTCGCCATCTCCGACCTTCTTGACCAGAAGTAATACTGTCACTGGGGGAGAAAGGATGGCGGCGAGGAATATGATGCTCCGGAGACTTAACGAAAGGATCAAGGAGGCAGATGGGGATACCCCAACTATCGAGGAAGAGTCAGCACAAACAACCCCAACGCGAAGACGGCCAATTCCGCCGGATCTGATCTCCCCGAGTCTTCGGCCCCAATTTAATCGAAGTCCCCAGATGTCTACCGGAATCGTAGACGATAGAGAGGTCTCTGAAACTTCGCCAAATTCCCCCGTACACAGAGCAATGCCGTTGCTCGTCCCGGAACGTGAAGGATACGAGTCTTCGGGACCCACGCCTATCCCAGAAACGCCTGCAGATCAGTATGCATCCACAAGAACCGGTCCTTCAACCTCTACCAGCTCGGCGTTCGGCTACACTCAGACCACGGACTCCTCCCACCCTGAACCTTTCGAATACGACGGGGCTGAAGTCAGAGACGGAGTGGTTATTGAACGCGATGAGCCGGACAGCTCCAGACCTCACCACCTCCATCAGCAACTGTCGTACGGCTCACAAAGCAGCTCCTACTCTATAACCTCTCCGACCCTGGGCCCGCTCCCTCGACCACAAAGAAGAAACATAATTCGACCTTCAGATGCCCCGTCGGAATCCTCCGCTGTATCATCCCCGACAGACAACATTCGCGAGAACATCCCCTTATTTTTACCGGCGCATGGCGAGCAATCGCCTTACAAACAGGATACATTTCCGGTTGCTATCAGTCCCTTCAACAAAGGAAGCATCATCGCAGAGTCAGAAGAAGAGGGGGAAACAGTGGTTTACCACGAGGAGATGAAGGCCAGGAAGGCATGGCCGGACCGGGCGCCAGTCTCGTGGATTTCGCCTTCAACGGAATGTAAGCAACTCCATTGATTTCTTTTCCTTTCTGGAACTGCCTGCTCACGACGCGTTTAATAGTCGCCTCGGGAAGCACTCCGTGGAGCCAACCGATGGAATCAGCTTACGAGGAAGAAGAGGATGTTCCAGAAGGGCAGGATCACAGTCCTCACGAAGCATCCGACGGCAAAGATCCTGAACCATGGCAGTCGGAGACTCCGTTCACGAATAGCTATGCGTCGCCTCAAGATAACTCTGGCACTCCACCCGAAACCCCTATTTCTGCAACTTCTACGTCCCCGCCCCAGAAACAGCTGCATCGGTCCGAAACGCCTTCAGCTCGCATGAGCAATGTCTCCGAGTCAGCTGCTTCGGGCACTTCCTCCTCGCAACTTGCTGCCTCTCAGGTTCAGAATAAGACACCTGATCCGGTGGAACAGATAGAAGAGTGGGAAGAGGTACAACGCGAGGCTCGGGGCGCTCCTCCCGTCGAGACCAAGGAAAGGAAGAAGGGAGAGTCTACCTGGGAAAAGGTCAAAGCATTGACAAGGAGTGGATCGAGTCTAGGCATGGGTGGGGGTCGGAGGCCACGATCAGGCAGCTCCGCCAACGGCAAGCAGCCAGATTCCAGTCGAGAAAGCGCCGCCAGTCAGAATAGCGTGACGAATCTCGCTACGCCGTTGAATGCGACAGCCTCTTCTTCCGCCTTGTCTCTCCCGCCCCCCGTTGCCGTACCTGCCCCTCGTGGGGGAGTGTCGCCAGTCCCTCCTGCTTCAGCTGCTGATCTCGCGAGATATGCGGATCAAAAGTTAAACCCATTTCCAGGCCTCGCTAAACTACAAGAGGAGAAGAAACAGATGGAAGCAAAGCCGGCCGTACCCAAGTCTGGAAATGCAGGGAAGACACCTTCACCTCCGGCCGAGAGTGGCGTACGGAGTCTGTCGAGGAACGGCTCGCTCAAAGCCTCAGCTCAAGCCGAACGCTCCGTCACACCAGGCGGATTGCATCAGAAGGACGGTGTCAGGAAGTGGTTTAGTACGAAGGGCTGGCTGAGTTCTTCTCAAGCCGAGCCCACTCAACCAGCCGCTCCAGTCGTGGAGATAGTGCCTCCCGGAACAGCGATGAAGCCTCCAGAGAGGAAGCCATCGCTGGCAGAGTTGCAGTCGTCCAATCTTACAAGCGATAGTGCAACAGAGAGAGAAGACTCTGGTAGAAACCGTGCTGCCCAGAAACCCAAGTCCCACGATGGCATGACGCTGCCAGCATTGGAGTTTACGTCGGAGCCTCCGGGTCAACAGGAGAGCTTTATGTCAGAAACGACATCCGAAACACCGCCTGTCGCGACTCCCATGTCAAACGACTTCCCCCCCATGCCCATGGGACTTATGCAACCACCTCAGACGTCTCCGCATCCATCTGCTTACTCCTTCGCTTCCTCTGCTGCCCGTGAAAACGCGGCCCGCCTGGAGGAACGTCGAACGAACCACATCTTGCAGAAGCTCGACTCCGTCCTCGAGCATGCTGCCAAAGACCCCACTCGGTCCAACGTTCTGGACCAACCCCCTCGCAAGCTGTTATTAATGTCCAAGGCGTTCCAGGTCATCGACAAGAACACGATCAAGGATCGGTACCTTTTCCTCTTTACCGATATACTGGTCATCGCCAAACCCGTAGATGAGGAGCATGGGCGCGACAATGGCAAGGCAGCGTTGGACCAAATGTTTGCGGTCAAGAGCATCGTAGAGCTCGGCAAGCTCGACTTTGATCCATCGCGGGACGGTGATAGTGCGACACTGGGAGCTGATTTCAATCGTCATCCATCCATCCGATCCTTCATACAGCGGTTCTCCAATAATCCAGATCATGCTCTCAAAGCGTTCTTGGATAAGACGAAACTCAAGGATGATCCGCTCACAGTTGCCAACCTCCTCTTCCGCACCATCGACCTCGACCGGGCACAGCTCGGAGAGTATTTGTCTCGCAAAGCGAACAAAGCCGTGTTGAAGACGTTCATCGACCGATTTGGCTTTGCCGGGGTGCGGATCGACAACGCGCTTCGAGCGTTCTTGTTGTCGATACGGATTCCAAACGACGCGGCTCTGCTGGAACACATGCTCATCACCTTTGCGGGGCGATGGTTCGAAGCCAATACCGGTGTTGTGGCATACGACAAGGAGACGGCGGCAAGATTGGTGTTTGCGATGATGCAGTTGAACGATGCGCTGCATTCGGACCTCGATTCAGATATCACGCTAGCAGGAGGGGTCTTTAGTTTCCCGAACCGGGACATCTCTAGTCGAGACTTCATCGATGCCGTTCGTATTTGGGACCGCGGAATGGAGGTACCAGATGAGATCCTGGAAAAGATCTACCAGTCCATCAAGTCAGAGAAGTTGGCACAAGCCGCGGACCCGTCGGTTCCATTGAGGGAAGCCATGATATCGCCAGCCAACATTCCTCCTCGGTTGACAACGAGGATTCCGTCGGACACCATCACTATCCGAATCCCGGCGCCTGATCCCGACTTTGGCGTGCATCTTCAAGGACAAGACCTCCTCTTCGAACCACCCTTTCTCAGTTTTGCAACTTCGAACGAGATGTCGTTTAGAGTGATAGGGAACGCCCTTGGTACGAAGACGGCCATCTTCGCTCGTACTGGTGCAAATGCGAACATGTATACGGGCATCCCCCTTAGCAAGACGTTTGCAGTAGAGCGGCCATTTATGAGGCACACATTCAAAGTCTCGTTTACGAATCACGCAGGGTTGGCTCGCAAGTATCTGTTCAGTGTGGAGAGTCGGGCGGAACACACGAATTGGACGTCAACTTTGGAGAAGCAGATTGGCAAGTGCCGAACCGAGATGCCTACAGCGGTTGGACCTGTCTCGCCCAAGGTGCGACGTGCGGCTGAAGCTGTGGCTCTGCGAGTGTTGAGGGATGCTCTCATCGTTCCGGACGAGAATGCGAAAGGGGATAGTGGAGGTCGGGGCGGACCTCCAAGCCGAAACGGAGCGGGGTTCGCAGGATTTGGACGTCGTCCTGGTTCAGGAAACCCTCCGGGTCGCGAGGAGGCGAGTGTTGGTAGCAGTGGTGGGTTCGGTGGAAGGGGTACGGCCAAGAGTGGGCACGATTTGTTGCTCATTGTGCAGCAGAACAGTTTGATCCCACTCGTTCTGTCCTTCCTCAATGTAGTGAAGCCGATTTGATGTAGGGCTCGCCTTTCCAGGTTTTTTTTTCCTTGTTTTGTGTCGGACAGTGTCTTATTCTAGTGTACAGATAGATATTAACTACTCCCTTCAACCCTATGGACTAATTTGCGGCTCCCTGAACGAGTGATTTTCGAGGACATGAGGTCTGTGATCTGCGCAATCGAAAGAGGCGAGTTGATGACGTTGCTGCCAATAAATTAAGTAAAGTCGGGGGCGCCAGGGCGTGAGAGTGGATGTCGAGTTGAAGCTGAGCAGCTCCAAATTCCTGGGAATGTCGCCGATATTGAAGCAGCTGGGATCCGATTCGATGGATCCACGGTGAGGGACTCGACAAAAAATGGTCGACCCTACGCTTGGGAATATTTCAAGTGCGGTCGCCCCACCTTTCCCTTCACCATCTCATCGTTGTCGGGCTCAGCGGTCATGGCTTTTGGCATGGTTCTGTCTGGAGTGGCTTCGAACGCATGGTTCGGATTCATAAAACCTCGTACCCGCCTTAGGGGTCACGCTCTGGGAGGGTTTGCTATACAGATTAACATTCGCTTATCCCGTTTTACATTTCAATGGTGGAATGCTTCGAATTCCATTAGGCAGGCCTGGGACTCTCTTGCTCTTTTCCTCAGGCCAACCCCTACGGCGACTCGAATGTCCCCCTCGATTCTGTTTCTATTGCACACCACGATGTTCGCGCGTCAAGCCCTAGTCCTAAAGATATATAGCATTGGCTGGGGCTTTTGAGACCGCCCGTCCCGCCCTCTCTCGCCTCAATCCCACCCCCCCTCTCCCTTTTCGCTACTCGAGTTTTCTTGTCTCTACTCTGCTTTGCGATCGGTCATGTCGTCGACGCAGGTCCCCGGAGTTCCCGAAGATATCACTCTTTTGTACGCGCTTCTCCGCTGATGACGAGAGGACTTCCAGGCACTGATGGGATTTTTTCCTCTTTGATTGCCCGTCGGTTGATAGAGTCGGTCCACTCCTGCTTGGGTAATTATTACTGTGATCGCGAAGCTCGGGCATAGGCTGAGACTGGCCGATGATGCGTACAGGTATCTCTTCAACTGGGGGTTGTTTGGTGTATTATGTCTTCAAGTGTGTGAGTACTTGCGAGGCCAAGACCATGAGTGCAAGGTAGAAAAGCAGGCTGACTCTTTTGGATAGACATTTACTTTTTATCATTCCCGAGAGATTCCGTCTATGTAAAATCGTTGGTGTATGGTCTCTTTGCCGTTGACTGTCTCCAGACCGCCCTGGTACGTGTGGTCGCTTGGGCGATAACGAGAGTGGCCTCAACTGAAGCTTGCCCCTTGGTCATCAGACAACTCACAACGCCTGGCACTTTTTGTCGAGGGGATGGGGAGACCTGGGTGTGCTTGAAGACCCTGGTGAGTGTTGCCGTCTGTCAAGCTGCGCTTTTTCACGACGCTTCCCCGGATCGGGCGGTTCCGAGTCGAGGTGGGGGGTGCATCTCAGGTACACGAGACCCGCGTATCGGGGAGTGTCTCTGCTCGCTTATGCTGTGTCATGTGGTATCCATTCGATGATGACCCTTTAAACTCACTCCAACTATCTTTTGCGTTTTTTCCTATTCACAGGCTGGTCCTGGATCGCCGTTCCGTTATTGTAAGCTGCCCTCCGCTTGCAACATTCCTGCTACTGTTGCTAATCAACCGACCCTCTTCTTTCCGTGCAGTTCGGGGATCGTATCTTGCACCGTTCAACTGTTCTTCTCTTGGTGCGGCATAAACCACCAATATATCATTCCTTTGGCGGTTGACCCTGAAAGTATCCTCGCTTTTCCTTTGTCTCGGCAGGCGTATCTGGAAGCTCTCAAGGTCATTGTGGTTGCCTGGTGTCATCGCCTGTGTCGCACTCGCTCAAGGCATCTCTGCATGCGTTTCCGGTATCTGGGTAGGCGAGCCTGGTCTATAACGAAGAGCACACTTCCTGACCAACCTACATCTTGTAGTTTGCAATCATCAATGACATTACCAAGATATCGAGCTTATTCCCGTCGGCAACCGTGTGGCTTGGCGGTTCGGCCCTTGGTGGGTTACTCGCTGTGTCTCCTCCGTACTGCAGACGGTGCTGATGCGCTCTTTTCATGTAGCCGACGTGATGATCACTATCAGCCTCGTTAGCTATCTGGCCAAGGCAAACTCTGGCTTCTCCCAAACAGACGATGTGATCAGCAGTACGTTGTATTTCTTCATTGCATCTCCCAGGCGACGAGGCCGACGAGACCGCTTCGACAGAGCTCATTCGAACGACCGTCGAAACTGGAGCCGTTACGGCGACGGCTGCTACGACCGAGCTCATCTTGTTCTTGGTCTACAAGAACAACAACTTGCATATGGTGAGCCCGTCTTCTTGCATCGCTTCTTGACAGACTTTTGATCGGTCTCTTTTTTTTATAGATTCCGTGAGTTCTTTCGCGAAGACCAGGACTAATGTTATTTGCAAACCTGAAGGACTGACTGAATGCGTCTTTTATAGGGCCCTAGCTCTTGCAAAGCTGTACACCAACACGCTTTTGGCAACATTGAATGCCCGAAGCGAGGTGTTCAACGGATCCGAGCGAAGCAGGATGAGCACTTTGGCCCGGGGAATGGAATGGAGAAGTGCCAGTGATGGAACGGCCGTTGGTTCGAAGAAGGTTGGTGTTCCCGGGCCTCTGCATTGAATTGAACTGAGATGACTTCTTGTCCAGGTATCGCAGCGAGCAGAGGTCACCGTTACAACGCATACGATGCAAGATAATGTTGCCATGGTTGATCTGCCTCATGATCGACGTCTCGTAAGTTGGACGTCTTCTAATTCTGGAGAGACAGAAGAAAGCTGATCGAATGTCTGCTAGCCTCAAAGCCAGACTGCATTGGACGACGAAGCGTCTTTTGGGTTCAAGCGGGACGACGAGTTCGATTACAGTCCTGACCCTCGTGATGTGGATGTGGAGTCGGGAGATCGAATGAAGCCCAGGAGGCTCTAGACAAGAAGTCTTGGAATTGCGTTTCGCTTTCTCATCCCGGAAAAAGAAAACCAGCTACTATTTGCTACCCTATTTGACGGACCGTAACGAATTTATCAGGATTTATCTATGGAACTAGGAAATGGCCAGGGCATTCCCTTTCTTTTTTTTCATTTCTTTTTTATTTGTGAACCTCGTGGTAGACTAGAAGCACCAATGAACACGTTTTTCCTTAGGGATGCTATTGCACCCGTGGTTGCAAGCCACTATTTTGTCTTGAGATCAGAGGCCGATTTTCTCAAGCTAGCGGAGGATGACGACATGGCCGAGCGTTTTCATTCACGAGCCGGCTATGGACCCTTGGCCGACGACTTGGCGGCTGTGTGGTACGTTATGGGGACATGAGTCGAGGCGAGCAAACGGGGCAAGTGTACAAGCCACAATCGGCCTCCTGAACGGCCCGCCCCAATTACATGCGGAGGCCAGTGCAGATGTTTTACTTCGCGTTTTCGTGTTGGCCCTTGGGAAGCCAAGCGTCGGTCTGTCCAACCATTCAGGCAGTCCCCGGTACCGAGTGCTTGGCTCCTGCGAAATGTATTGAGCCAGTCGACGACGACGGGATGGTTGTCATTGCCAAAGACAGCGACGGGGACTTGGGATGTGGCAGAGCGAGTAGGAAGGAATTTGATTTTTGATTGCAAGATCTGATGCGCAAAATGTCAATCAGCTTCCAAAGGTAAACTAAAACGCGTCCAGACTCTTGGGACTTATCTCTTGCACAGGCTGTCACTGTCTTGTCTGTCCCATCGGATGACCCTCCGTCGACAAACCTTTGCCATCATTTGCCACGCATTCACTTGCTACCTTTTTGCCAACGCGATAATACCTGTCATTGACGATGCCCACTTGCTCCACCGTCCGCTGCCGACGTCACGCGCCCAACTCCCGGTACTCTATTTTACTCGGGTATTCGGGTTGATTTGGCCGGAGAAATGGGTCAATATAAAAGCGGAGTGGAAATGAATATATCGGTACCTGAGTCGATTACGGAATAGACCTCAGATACAAATCTTGTCTCCGCGCCCCTCCACTCAGATCCTTAACCCCCTTTGCTTCGTTTTGCTGCAAGCCGCCGAACCCACGCGTTTAATAAAAATAAAAATAAAAAGCAGGGATAATAAATTTCCAATTTGATTTACTTTTTGCCATGGTCTGTGGCGTTTCTGCCCGACAGGTCTGCTTCAAATAAAACAGCATGCCCACTTCATTCCTCTTCACTACCCGCCGGTCCACTCCCCCCTCCTCACTCGCCCTCCTCCCCTCCAGTCTCAGCCATCTACTCCTACTAGACAAGTCGTTCCTTTAATCTCTACTACAATGTCTTCCACAGATGTTGCCATGGTCCCAGCACCACCAGCAGATATTCAACTCTTGTGCGTCGAAAAGCCGTAGCAGCTTTTTGGTTTTCGATAGCCACTTATTGTCCTCTCCTTTCATCTCCACAGAGTTGGTCCCCTTCTGCTAGGATATCTCTTCAACTATGGCCTATATGGTATCCTCATCCTCCAGACATGTAAGAACCCAGGCGGTATTGGTTATACCTCAACGGCTAAACACCTTCCCCGTCACTTAGACATCTACTATCTGTCATTCCCAAAAGACACCAAGCTCATCAAGTCCTTGGTATATGGTCTCTTCTTCCTCGACACCATCCAGACCGTCATGGTGAGCACTTGGCAAGCGTGTCGTACCCCCACTCCCCTTAACTGACCTTTTTGATGCCAACCCTAGACGACCCACAACGCGTGGCACTTTTTGTCTTCAGGATGGGGGAACGTAGGCGTGCTAGCCGATCCAGGTAAGACCGTTGCCATCATCGGAAACTCTCCTTTTTCGTCATGTGCTGATCAAGTCGCTTCGGCCGATCCATTCAATAGGTTGGTCCTGGATCGCTGTACCCCTCTTCTCCGGTCTCGTCTCCTCCACAGTACAGCTTTTCTTCTCTTGGAGAATTTGGAAGCTCTCTGGTTTCTGGTGGCTCGCTGGCTTCATCTCATGTGCCGCTCTGGCCCAGGGTATCTCCGCCTGCGTCACGGGTATCTGGGTCAGTTTTGCTTCCACTCTAACCCGAGCCGCGAGTCTGAGATTTAATGGCCTGACATCATACAGTTCGCCATCTTGAATGATATCACCAAGATTGCCCTTCTCGACGCGTCTGCGGGTGTCTGGCTCGCTGGCTCAGCCATCAGTGCGTCTCCCCTCTTCGATCGATCGGCAGGTTAGCTGACGCGCTAGGCGCTTTCCAGCCGATTTCCTCATCACTATCAGTCTCGTCTGGGTCCTTCAGAGGAAGGCCCAGGGTGATCTGTCCAGCAACACCGAAGACATCATCTCTCGTCTCATCCGCTTGACCGTCCAAACCGGTGCCGTCACCACTTTTGCGGCCACCGCCGAGTTGATCATGTACTTGAGGACTCCAGAGAATAACCTGCACATGGTCGGTTACTTCATCCAGTCGGCTGTTGGCAACGGTGTAACTAAACCTTCGGTCCTTGATCCGCAGATTCCTGGTCTTGCCCTGTCCAAGCTGTACACCAACACCCTCATGGCTACCCTCAATTCCAGAAGCGATACTTTCAGCAGCTCCCAACGTTCTCGGTCCAACACCGACAACGGCGGGATCAGCCTGTCTGTAGCTACTCGCCGGGTGGCCAACCACCAGAAGAGCACAACCGGACAGATTCAGGTCACTACCGTTCAGGAGACTGTTTTGGACGACGTTCAGATGGTCAACCTTCCCGTCAACCGACCAGCTGGTCGTCACGTTAACGTCATGGATGCTGACCTTGGCTCCGACGATGACGACGGCAAAGCTTATGCCTACTCGCACTCCTCCTTGACTGGAGAGGAGAAGCGCAGGCCGGTGGATTTGGAATCCGGTCCAGAGTCCCGGCACTAGGAGTTTTTCCATTTTCTATTTCACGGTCTACACAGGGGAATGTACATGAGCAGCTCTCTCGGATGTCTTGGTCTCTCTCGGCTGTATCGCTCCCACTCGCTGATTGCTATTTTATACTGTCTTCGTAGCAGAGATATATACTTATGTTCATAGAGGATATTATTGGAACCATTTCTAGAGCGTGGGCACGTTCGGGGATGATGTACGAAAGTACAAACCGGGTCCACGGAGGATAGTAAAACCGACAGTAGTAGGATGAAGTAATAAATATACAGCTCGTAACAAACGCCGTTCACCCAAGGTAATGCCATATAAGCCAGAAGCAGAAGAACGTGAACACAGCACCGATACAGAAAATGATCGTATCTTCCTTGCTATGTAACCCCACCGTCAGTCCGAGGTTCACGATAGTATTAAGGAGGTCCATACCTTCGCCTTTCTATCCACCCAATAACATCTCTACTCAGACCCAAGGTATTCGCAGCGTCCAGTAACCGCTTCTGCGTCCCTTTCAAGATATTTCGCTGATCCACCAAGTTATCAAGAACTTCTCTTCCCTGTGCAATGAAGTTGTCAAGCTGAGTTTCCGTATTCTGAATGAAACTATGTTCGTTAAGGGCGTGTGCTTGACGCAGTGAAGGATTGGGACCAAAGGGTGATTCCGACGGTGGGATGGCAAAGGGAGATTCGGAGTGGGTTGTTGTCGTTGGAGATTGAGCGAAACGCTGACGAGTGACACCATTGGGGGTGTCGGGGCCTAGCAGTTCCGAGCGTTGTGCTGCCTGACGCTGCGGGCAAAGTTATGATTCAGCGAGGGGAGGAGGAGCAACGTGGACCTAACGAGCTCACTGCTTGACTAGCGGTACGCTTAGCGTCCTCAAACTGTGAACGAAGTTCGCTATAGTCCGCCCTGAACTTTTGTATTCGCCTATGTATGACAAGTTGTTAATCATGCATATTGTCGACCCCGAAGTGAAAAGAAAGGACATACGTATACGCTTTCTCCTGCTTAGCTTTGATCATTTCTCGCTTTGCCATCGAGTCGTAGTCGTCAATAGTCCGGTTTAGAGCAGCCAATGAGGCTGATATCTGACCTAGGGTAATGCGGCCGAGAAGGTCTTCAATAAATTCCGGTCCTTCGGACATGCGAGAAGTATTGACCTTGCAGAGCAGCTGAGAAGTCTCCTACCCTCATCTTATCCAAGTCTGTCTGGATAGAGCTTGTCTGGCGTACTCCCAGCGTATAAAGAGAGTTCATGGTGGCCTTTTGTGTTTCTGTAATGCGGTGGACGGCGAGCCACGTTGGACCTTGCTGTGGTCGATGTTGGAATTACCCTCTCCGTAGGCGCCGCTTAGTCAGCATCGAACTCCAGGTCCCACATCTCCCAAATAGTCAGCGTCGGGCCGTTTCCAAATTTTGGACGCGTCTTTCTTACCATCTCCCATCAACTCCCTCCATCTCACCAGTCAACTATGCTACGAACAGCTTTCAGAGCAACTTCTTCCAGAGCGTGGATCAAAAGCGGCGTCGCTCGTACCGCTGGGCGATCATTGCACGCTCAAGCTGCATCGTCATCAACCGCTGTGCCGCGAGCCCGCATGGCTCTAGGTGCAGCGACCGTACTCGGTGTCTCGGCTTGGGCTCTAGCAACCCAGAGCAAGATTAACATGGAAGAGCCAGCTCAGCCTGCAGGTGAAGCATCTTTCTACACGTTGACGAACCCCTCCGACATCGTGCTGACATATCACTTCCAGCTGCCGCTCCCACACCAGCCATCATTGAAGCCAAGTCCGCCCAATTCGCGGAAGTTGTTGCTGAGGAAGTCACAGCAGCTGTCCCACTCGCCGACGAAGCTGGAGCCGCCCCGGTCACCTCCAACGAAGGTGAAGCCGCACCGGAGGGCGAGAAGCAGCAAGAAGAGGAGGCTGGATCCGCCGCATTCGATCCAGTGACGGGAGAAATCAACTGGGATTGCCCTTGCTTGGGTGGCATGGCTCACGGTCCTTGTGGTCCTCAATTCCGGGAGGCGTTCTCTTGCTTCGTCTATAGCGAACAGGAGCCCAAAGGCGTAGACTGTGTGGAAAAGTTCAAGAATATGCAGGATTGCTTTAGGGCTCACCCTGAGGCCTATGGTGAAGGTGAGGACCTTGACAGTGACGTCGTTAGGATGAATATCTAACTGAGGTCTTCATTGTAGAATTGGACGACGATGACGAGACTGCAGCCGCCCCAGGTGCCGTTGTCGGTGAGGAACCAGAACCCGAGCCCGAGGCAGAGCCCGAGCCTCCGAAGCGCAAGTGGAAATCTCGCTACGAGGATTGAGGAGATTGTTGACATCCGGAGAGTCGGTGGACGTGAATAACGGTCACCCTTTCCACTGAAAAAGCTGCCAGCTATCGTCTAGATTTGCTATCCGCATCTACTTTATACAATTTTTGTCTATCGTCTCCGTGTGTTGTGCGACGTGCCCGTAAGCCAACTCTGTAGAAGCTCGATCGTGAACGCCCGATCCGGATTTCAGGGGCATTTTGACGCGTAAAGTCCGGTGGTCTGTGTTTGGACTGGACGACCACCTCCCACCACCCTTGAATTTGGCCAATTCCCCATCCTTCATCCTTGCTACATCGACTATCTGAAATGGCGAGCACCAAGCACGATGAAGACGATGTCGAGCTTAACGATATCAAGGATGAAGACAAGATAGGTGCCTCAGACGAGTCCGATGGGGAGTCGGTGGATGAAGACATGGAAGTTACCCCAGAGTCTATGGGGGCGGACATGTGGCTCGTCAAAGTAGGTATCATATCCGTTGGCCCTGTTGCTATTGGTGGAATCTCAATACACTATGGGTCTTTGAATTCTACTTTGGCCCATTTGACGATTCCAGATCCCAAAGTCTCTCATGGAGAAGTGGATGCAAGTCAAGCAGCCTGGAGTCCATCTAGCTTCGATGACAGTTCCTAATACTACTCCGTAGGTGTTAAAATGCTCTGACGGCATCTGTAGCCTTCCCTACTCACCAGCCAAACGCGCATTCCAGAGGAGAGAAGGAGCACAAAATCACCATAACTCTTCCTGACGATGCTCAATACAACACCGCTGGCGAAAGCAAGTCTTACAAGTACACCATTCCAACCGAACGTGAATCAAACACGTTCGTGTTTGCTGAGCAACTACAAGACGACGGCCCCCCAGCAGCTAAGAAACCCCGTACGCAGGTTATGGCGGATCGGTGACAACAATCTGGCACCCTGACGCATCCATTTTTGGCGGCTTACAGGCATTACTCGCTTCGCCGGACGCGTCGCTCACAAGGGAAACGCCACTCCTTCCGAGGTTAACGAGGCCTGGACTGCCAAAGTCCGAGAACGAAACCGAGAAGCCCACAAGAGAGAGCGAGGTATCATTTTAATAGACGGGGATGGAGTTAGTTTTGCAAAGGGACAACTGGCGACTGCTGCTGCTGGCGGAGCTGCTATTCCGGCCAAGACTGGTGTCAACTTCAAGGCGTTACAGAGTGGAACTGCCAAGACCAAAGCTAAGATCGCCCTGTCTGTGAGTTTAACATTTAGCATTCGCGAGTAGATTGTCGGTAATGCTGATCCCTTGCCCGGCCCGTTTAGCAACAGAAACCAGTCGTCAATAAGAGCAAAGAGCATCGCGCTCGGGAGGCTCGGAATGTTGTGCTCGATAAGCTTATGGAACTATTTTCTCAGCAAGACGCTTGGTCATTCAAGGTAAAATGACATCTTGCGACCTATCACAACTCCGTGTCCTTCAGTCACTCATCGTCTCTTGGTTCCTGGGATAGGAATTACAAACTGCAACGGACCAGCCCGCAGACCATCTGAAAGCCTTACTGGGGCTAGTTGCCATGTACCATCAAACTGGGTCCCTCCACGGCAAGTATACCTTGAACCCAACTCAAAAGGCCCTATTGGATTCAGGGCGACCGCCAAAGGAAGACTTTGATGATGAGGCCGGTCCCAGCGACCGACGAGTCAAGGCCGAGGGGGGCATCAAAGGAGAGGATGGAGCGGATGGAATGGACGACGACGAAGAAGTTGTTGACGATGATGAGGAGATGGAGGATGATTTCGAGGAAGTTTGATCATCCTCGTGCCAATGCAGTCGATGCACGTCTTGCTTCCTGCTTTCTATCACGCATTATGAAGCTTTTATATTCTATAAGTATGTGCTGTGCAGAGGTCGCGTTTCAAGGAGGGGGCAAGATGTGGGGAAGATAAATTGGAGCGAACGACATGATACAGAACGAAGTTTCAACAGGGACCATTGCCGTTCGTCTTCTTCGGAAATTGACCGTCTTCGAGGGCGTGGAGATGAATGCGAACTTCTCGAACTTCGGACCTTTTTGACATGATTGCACTCCGAATTCGATCTTCAACGTGGTGAGCCTCCCGAACGGTCATAAGAGGTGAGACATCAGCGGTGAGGTCGACGAACATGACGGAGCCCGAGCGAATAGCCCGTACGTTCCTAATGGCCAATATAGAATTGGTGTTAGGATATGAGGATGTCGAAGCGGAGGTAGGCGGGATGATGAGTGGGTCGACAATCTTTCGCAAAGCTCTGCGGGTGTTCTCTGGGACACCAGCATCGGTCAAATCTCTCATGGCGCCTTTGAATAAACCCCACCCCTGCTGGAAGATGAGGATTGAAATGAGAGTTCCTAAAGAGGGTATACGGCGAATGTTAGAAATTTGGCAAACTACACACGGCATAAACCCTTACCCCCAAGAGCATCCAGTGGAAGGCCTGGAACTGCCCAGCTGCCAACAATAGCAGCGAAAGCAACTGCGCTTGAGTACGCATCACTCCTGTGGTGCTGAGCGTTCGCATCCAGTACTGGACTCTTCTCCTCGTCGGCAACCTTCTTTGTCAATCGATAAATCCACTCTTTCACTGCTACGGACGCCAGCGCGAACCATGCAGCATTGATGTCGACAGTATGTACGACCCCTGATGCTTCGTGGGAGTGGGAGTGATCGGCTCCGTGTATATGCGCGTGTGGTATTATGCCTTTGACGGCATCGAGGGCGGTTATATTGTAATCCACAAATGTTTTAAGGAGTTCTTGGGCGGGTCCGGCTTGCATGGCATGGATTGAAGGTTCGATGACGTGAAGTACTGTTGAGTAACTATGGTGCCCTATTGCGAGGGCTGCACCGATGAGAAGTATTGACACCTTTTTAAGAGTAGATAAGCATGCCAGAATGACCCAGACTCCAACGCTGTAGCTTACAGTCGCGGTGCCAAAGGTTTCAAATTTGCCAAATCCGTACGGATAATTGTCTGTCGGAGGTTTTCGCGAAGTTCTCCAGCAGACAAGCGTCACAAAGTCGGCAAGAAGGTCAGACAACGAATGCCCAGCTTCCGCCAGTAAAGCCGCGGAGTGGAACCACCTAGGCTGAGGATGAGCGCTCGACATCCACGAGATGTGAGAATGGCAGAACGCACCAGCCTGCAACTCCTTTCACCGCGGTGAGGCCGACATTTGTCAATAGTCCCAAAATGGTGACTTTGGTCCCTCGGTCCACCCCTTCGCCTCTCATAAATTTCACGACTGCCTCGGCTTGCCCATCCTGTGCAGAATGGTCGTGCGAGTGGGTGTGGAATATTCCTCCGTGGCTATGTGAGTGACCTTCATGACTGTGGTCATGGTCGTCTTCGTGTTCGTGTTCGCGGTGCGAGTGCGTGTGCTTCGGTGACGTCGATCCATTTTGAGTCGAGGTGGAGGTGGTGGTAGTTGAGGAATTGGTTGTTTGCCGTCGACGCTGCATGTAGGAAGATGAGTTGTTGCGTAGCAAATTCCGAGTGCTTGATTGGTTGGTTGGGCGATAGCAGAGTAGGATGGGTGATGGGGAGGGAGGGTGCAGATTGGAGTGGAAGGAGCGTCGATGTTGCAGGTTGGAGATGAGAGGATGCTTGAAGGATATTTGAGGGTTTGAAGCTCTCACCGCTTTCAGAGTTAAGAGTGAGAGTTGCATCTGTACACGTCCATCCAAATCAAATCTTCCGAGCCTAAAGGAAATGTTTGGGAGCAACTGCGGCTTCGCTGCGGCGTTTTCTCGCGCTCTTCGCAATTCATTCCAAATTCTACTTCTGACCATCGCCGCAGCAGCTCCTGGCGATGCCACAGACGTGTCGGATGAACATTCAGGCTAATGTCGAAGGGTACTTCTTCTTGACACTCAGACTGAGGAGGTTTACCTTTGCATCGAGTGATGTACGTGCAAAGCCTAAAATGCACCCTCAAAGAGCTCCCAAGCAATGCACGAGACCATTCAGCGTCCAACCATGACCTCCTACCAGCAAACGACTTATGGTCACCGTAAGCTCTCTCCACTGAAGGCAGGCGGTAAACGGTTTACTGGACGTCATCGAACGACTGAATCTATCGACCTCAATTCACCACCTCTCAGTCCCGCATCCTCCAGCGACCCCTGGTGCATCTTTGACTTTACTTGGGACGTCAGATGCAGCGCCAGACCTGGAGCAAGAGACCCTCGCATATCATGGCCAGTCTCGGCCTTGAACCTCTGCAAGACTTTCGCGTTGCTCTACGTCTTCTTCTCCGCAACTTACTGCTCGATCCGGCTTTTGGTATGGTTCCACAATATACCGAGTTTAGAGCATCTTATGCGTCATGTTCATTCTGGTAGGTCCCTTCCCTCTTGAGCTCTTCCGAAAACCAACTTTTGGGATTAGGACATACGGTAGACCGTCCCCTGGACATGCTCTTGGACGACTCTGCCGGTTTCAGGCTCTCAAAGCTAGTCACGATCCACCCACTTGCGGGTATAAGCGACCTTCATCTGGACTTTATTCGCCCAAAGTCCGACTCCTTTAACAAAGATGATATCACTGCTTGTCTTCATATTACGGAAGAGGATATCGCCCTCGTTCCACAATGGCTCGAGGCCTGGAATGGTATTCAAATTTGTCGTCTGATTCATCCTCCTACTCTTTTACCAGGCACTTTATTTTGAATAGGGCCTATCTCCTTGACTGTCTCGATACCGCACCAGCCCTCTTCCTCCGAATATGGGGATGCCATCTCGCGCCTCCGCAAACTCTCATCGTCTCATCCAGCACTTCACAAAGCTCTCTCCATCCACGCATTACCCGTCTCAACCGAGAACCTTCAAATTACTACCAACGCTCGCCTCAATTTAGCTCGCCTATACGCTCAAACATCCCGAGTCGCGCTGTTTGCCGATGGCACCCTAACTCATCAGCCTTCACCGATGCAACTCCTTAAAGAATCCACTCCATTTGACGTATCGTTCTATCACAATGGAGAAGGAAACCTCCCGGTAATCATCATACCCCAAAACGCGACGCGCTGGTGCCCAGAACGGTGGTTCGGTGCCGAGGTTTCGGACTTTGATCAATGCCTTTGGCTTTTCATGCTTCACTTCGGGAGGGCTGGCGATTTGGAGTACTTGAAATTGGGTTCAAGTTCTGATGATACTGCGTCTGCGGAGAGATCGAAAAAGAAATTGGTGGGACACGCTCCTTTCACTTCTTCTATCCCGTTCAGAACACCTTGAAACAGAATTACCAGGCCGAGGCGTGTATGATGGCAGCTCGGGAGCAAGTAGCTTTGGGCCTCTGGGCTGATCGAAAACCCGGTTCCCGTGGAGATTGGATTGAGAAGATGTGTCAAAAGGTGAGGCGCCTCCCCGCTCCGGCACCCTTGTCGACTTCGATCTCAGCATGCATTCACGTTTGCAGGCATTCGACCCCTCGGGAAGCACGTTATTAGAGCCTGAGCCACCTGTCGTCTGAAGGACTCAAAGACTGCGCACTCTGTTTCAATACGTGTCCTTAAAGTCCTGATTGCCTGTTGTCAGAGGCGAGCTTTGACGTTAGGGCTCCTGTAGGTAGTCTGCCCGAGTACAATCTGGAGATTAATTGAACTGCGCAATTGGTATGGTTACGTCCCACGAGAAGCTCGGACAGGATACGAGATCGATATATATCGACAATCGAAGCTCAGAGATAACGTTTTCAATACTCCCCATCTTGCGCTACTCGTCCTTTGGCTCATTTACTGCGCACGATAATAGAATATGACAATGGTAGTGATATCAACGATGGTAACTATGACAGTATGTAGCTAGGATGATGAGGACGACGGGGGAAAAAAAACAAAAGACAGGAAAAGGAATCAAGACCCAACCGACGAACAACGCTCAGTTGCCTCCACGAAGACGGAGCACAAGGTGGAGAGTCGACTCCTTCTGGATGTTGTAATCGGAAAGAGTGCGACCGTCTTCGAGCTGCTTGCCAGCGAAGATAAGGCGTTGCTGATCTGGGGGAATACCTTCCTTGTCCTGGATCTTGGCCTTCACGTTATCGATCGTGTCCGAAGACTCGACTTCCAATGTGATGGTCTTGCCAGTGAGGGTCTTCACGAAGATCTGCATACCACCACGCAGACGAAGGACGAGATGGAGGGTGGATTCCTTTTGAATGTTGTAATCAGAGAGCGTGCGACCGTCCTCGAGCTGCTTGCCGGCGAAAATGAGACGTTGTTGATCCGGGGGGATACTGAAGACGTCATTGTCAGCTCCAGTTACGAAATTGACACGTATAACCCAAAAAGGCAACTCACCCTTCCTTATCCTGGATCTTGGCCTTTACGTTGTCAATGGTGTCCGAGGACTCCACTTCGAGCGTAATGGTCTTTCCAGTGAGGGTCTTGACGAAGATTTGCATACCACCGCGGAGACGAAGGACAAGATGGAGGGTAGACTCCTTCTGAATATTGTAGTCGGAGAGGGTACGGCCGTCCTCGAGCTGCTTTCCGGCGAAGATGAGACGTTGCTGGTCTGGGGGGATGCCTTCCTTGTCCTGGATCTTCGCCTTGACGTTGTCAATGGTGTCGCTCGACTCGACCTCGAGGGTGATGGTCTTGCCAGTCAAGGTCTTGACGAAGATTTGCATACCGCCACGGAGACGGAGGACAAGGTGGAGGGTGGACTCCTTCTGGATGTTATAGTCGCTGAGGGTGCGACCATCCTCCAACTGCTTGCCGGCAAAGATAAGGCGCTGTTGGTCTGGGGGGATTCTGCAAACCGAGTGGTGGAGCGGTTGGTCACGATTCGAATGGGCGACAGCGAGCGGTAGACACTTACCCTTCCTTGTCTTGGATCTTTGCCTTGACATTGTCGATGGTGTCGGAGGACTCGACCTCCAAAGTAATGGTCTTTCCGGTGAGACTAGGGGGCGACAAAGACAGGGGAGATAAGGATGTCAGCAAGGGCCCAGACGACCGCAAACGCGCCGTTGGGTACTCACGTCTTAACGAAGATCTGCATGATGGATGAGAGAGTCGCTGGGTGGTCTAGAGGGGGAGATGAGGAGGAAAAGGTGGATGATGGGAGGAGAGGAAGCGAGTGGTGTCGTTGCTCTTATAGCTTGGAGCGAGGTCAAGGGACGAACAATGCACGCGCAATTCCCGCAGCCGATGCTTCCGGCCTCCACCGCCACACCCCCCAGAGAATTCACCAGCAGTTTCCACCAGCATGCACACAACAGTCAGCGCATGAGTCATTTATTACATCTCCCTCTTACATTCACTCATCACTCCGGTTCCGGGCCCTCGGGCTTCTTTTTTCTCTTATTACACGTCAGTTACTAAACCGGCTGCGAGGCACGGGCGATGCCTCCGTCCGTCAAAACACGGTGGAGCACCGGCTACTCGACGCCTGAAAAGGCAATTGTACCGTTGTGCGAGTGAATCCATTGGTTGGGAATAATCAAGCTGAATCCAGAGCCACCTCGAAAACACCACACATCTGAATAACGTTCCAACAGATGGGCGCCTGCGGGTGCTTTGCACAACCCATGAAGAAGGGTCCACAAAGAAAAAAACGAGGCAATTCAAGACTTGTCTTGCGGCCCAAATCCCTCTTCCGCATGCATAGCCGACTGGAACGTAAATTTAGCCTGCCGGAGGAGGCCCGGTCCTTGGCAATCGGGCTCAAGACCGCGAGGCTTCTGTCAACCAATATTCCAACGTATTAACCGAAAGCGCAAACTATTCTACTTTGTCTAAACGATTGGACTAAGATCGAACTTCCCATCCTCTCCTCGTACGGCCACGCCCTTCTCCGTCACAATTGCACTAATCAGATCCGCAGGCGTAACATCGAAGCTTGGGTTATACACTCCATTCTGCTCGTCTAGCCCAGATGGCGTTATCAACACTGTCGCGAGGGTGGGTGGTGAGGTGGGAGGATACAGCACCCCGCGAGCACACTGAGCCTCGATGGCTGGTCGGTGTTCAATAGGAATCCTAGGGAGGGCAAGTGCTGTCAAAACCGGCTCAAGATCGAAAACTCCAAACTTACTGAGTTCCGTCCGCAATATCCAGGTCAACGGTGGAAATAGGCGCCACCACGACGAATGGAATACCGTGTCTGGCTGCAAGTACCGCAGCGTTGTACGTCCCAACCTTGTTTGCAGTGTCGCCATTTCGAGCAATTCGGTCAGCCCCGACAGCTGTGGAGAAGAATGTTCATTAGTATTACTTCAAAAGGAAAAAGAATCGTTACTCACCGATGGCGTGGACTTTGCGATGCTGGAACAAGGATCCCACCATGCTGTCGCAAAGCATCGTAGATGGGATACCCAGGGTTTGAAGTTCAAACGACGTGAGGCGTGACCCCTGAACATCGAGAGTTATTAGGTTCAAACGAATCGGAGTACACTCTGAGGAAATTCCAACTAACCTGATGATATGGCGTCGACTGAGTGTAAAAGGCCCTTTCGAGCTTTCCCGTCTCGTGGAGGTACGTTATTAGGCCCAGAGCCGTTCCGTATCCTACGTTAGACCTGTATTGTTAATCTTTCCGGTCCCACCTTATTGGCCGGAGTCCATTACTCACCCGATGTAGCCAAGGAGCCGGTATTGCACACCGTCATTACATTGACCTTGTCACCCTCCTCCCCTCTTTTCTTCGCCTGCTCAAATACCCACTCTCCACCGTGTTTGGCCATCTCCTTGTTCCGTCCAACATCCTCGTCAGCTATCTTTCGTCCCTCTGCAACGAATTCAATAGCCGTGTCCATCGCAGGGATATCCCTTTCCTTGCCACTTTGCAAAACTTTGGACAGACGGCGCATCGCGGCTCCCAGATTGACCGCAGTAGGGCGAGCAGTGAAAAGATAGTCGAGTTTGGGCTGAAGGTGATTTATGAGAGCCTCGTTTGACTGGACGAACGTCAAGCACATTCCGTATTTGGTGCACGACTCGAGATTCTCGTTTATGTGAGCTGCGATGGACAAGGCGGCTAAGCTCGCGATAGCTGGTGCTCCTCGGATCTATGAGACCAGAAAAACATCGAGGTATCAGCGGTCGAGTAGGACGCGAGCATCGAGTCAGTGAGGTCCTCGGAAATTCGCACCTTCATGGTCTTAATGGCATCATACGCATCTTCCACAGAGTTGATAGGTATCCATTCGACCTGATGTGGCAAGAGGAGCTGATTAACAATTTCTATCTTGTTTCCTTCAGTTCTTATTGAGGTTAGAGGTGCCATTGAGGGTGTCCTGGGTTGCTGAGTGGTGGTGGGATGGTGCAAAGGCGCGCGTCGGGATAGGACACCCGATCGAAGAAGCGCCGCGTTGGAGGTGACGAGAATCGAGGTCACCGCATCGCGTACGGCATTTTATGGTTAGCCCGTCGCCGGTCTGGCATCTGCCGTCCCCCGGTGTCCGTTCCCTACTTCTTAAATTCTTGGTCGTTACCACCCTCACACTCTTTTATCTCCCCAACGTCATCAAGTCCTTATATCCTCTTTATCACCCTAATCACCCTACCACTACAACCTCGAGCTGCTCTCCTAGTCCACCTGTTCGTCTGACCCCCATGGCAGACGTCCTAAAGAAATTTCTTGCTCCTCGTAACGTAAAGAAGAACGGACCAGTCCTTGTCCTATTTATCATGTGCGTAGAGGTGGTTTCTTCACTGTCAAACGGCCTAGATTTCACTTACAGACGGTGCCATTTCATTCTTCTTCTCAGCTCACTTTGCATACTCGCATACCATCAATACTCTGCATCCTCCTTCGCTCGCCTCGAAATCTCCTCACCTCACCTACCCGAATGGCGCGTCTCAGAGGCCGTCAAGTCCCGCTTGAGCAACGTAGCGTTTGGAGAGAGCCCTGGTAGCCGTGCGTTGCGTGACGCGCGAAGGCATCATAGTTACCACCGCGCCAAACGCCCAATTCGACTTGGCCAAGACGGCGACGGCGCCGAGCAAAAGACAACTGCGGCGGATATCCCCGTTGTAGAAGGCGCAGCATAGCCACGCAGGTTCGTTGGTGGGAGTCGGTCACGCCGAGAAGTTCGTGATGATTCCAATTGGATACCCACTCATTTCTATTTCCCTCCACTTTCGCTTTCGTTTTCGTTTTCGCTTTCGCTTTCATTTTCTGGGTGTTATAACGGCTTTTGCTATCAGAAGCGTTTGAATACGTTTCGATCCCCACTCCACTTCTTTAATAATACAACATGCATAAGTTATAGCCAATTACCCCCAATTACAATCCATCCATCTGTCCTCATGCAGGAGCCTTATCCTTCTTCGTAAAAAACGAACTCAGCTTCGCCATTCCCTGCACATTTGCCTTGGCCAACTGCTGGACTCCTCTAGAAGCACCTCCGTTCTTTCCTCCTTTCTTGGCGCCTTTGGCCTTGGACTTGGCAGCGTCGTCGTCTGCGTTCTCTTTTTTGTTAGTGATCACTGCAGCAGCCGCCTCGTCAGCTGCTGACAGGGCCTTGAGATGGGCATCAAGGATGGCGAAGCTAAAAAGCGGACAAGCAGCACCAAGATTAAACACTAATACAAGGGACAAAGGGAACCGGAGACTTACTCGTACGACGCCAGCAAGGCTTCATACACCTCCGAGGAAAGGTACTGTGACAGTGTCTCGCATGCCCCTTTCGTCCTTGCCACTGGAAATGATCGCCGTCAGGGTTCATTCGAAGGAACATCACAGCACGTTCTGCCTACCTTTTCGGAGATCCTCTTTCTCTTCACCCGTTTCCGTTCCAAGCCCGTCCTTCGCCAAACCTCTCTCTAGAGATCGGAATGTGCTATAAGCAGTTGGGTCCGAAAGGCGCGTCACTTTCGCCTGGAGTTCGGAGAGAAGATTGGGTTGCGAGAATCGATAAACTGTTATATCTTCAGTGATTTCTAGAACCACAGGATTAGCGCAATGGTACCATGAGCGGCTCATGCCAGTTAAGGATGGAAGAATAACATACCTTTGACTTCGCACAGCCTCTTCATTGCTTTGACCACACAGTCCAAACGCCCCAAGAATAGTATGTCTTCGCTCGAAACTGGATCAGGATACTGCTCAATGGACGTCTTGGGTAGTTTCTCGGCCGCATCTTCGAATATGTCTTCCAACGGACGAAACTGAGCCTTGTTCTAGTTGAGTGGACGAAGGTCGGAGGGCATCAGCGGGGAGAACGAAGGTTTCAAGCATTCAATCGACGTACCGCCGGCGCGACAGCTGACATGATTGGCAAGAGAAGGAACAGCGGGTCGACGGGAGTAAATACCAGCAGTTTCCCGTCTGGGTTCAAGATAACCAAGTTCAGTCGAATGCGGTACGATGTCAAATAATAAGGAGAGAAACTCACCACCCAAGACTTGATCATCATCTGTAAACCATGATCGTGACGCGTCGGGAGATATGGATTGAACTTCAAGGATGGTGGGAGACGCGGTCTTCGAGCTCGAGGAAGAGGGCTGGTCAGATACGAGGAAGAGGGAAGGTACGTCTAAAGGCGTAACGTCAGCAAAGGCATCCAAGTGTAGCTGAATGCGATAATCACTGGTTCTTGGGTGCGGTAATCTGAGAAAACGCTGGCCAGTCGCGTCGGAAGATGTGGACGGAGCCGACAAACATTGCACGATGTCTGTAACGAACGCGCCGTTAATCAATAATACACTTACATTAAAAGCAGATGGTACATACCAGAAGGAGCAACACAAATATGAGTAGTCATCGCTTAGTAAGATTGGCGACGTTGATGTAGTACAGTCTAAAGCCAAACGAAAGCTTTCCAAGACAAGAAGGCGTGTGAACAGTCGATGTTTTCAATCTGAACCACCGACCGCATAACTCGCTGCCGGACAGCTTTTACTAATATGGCTACAGCTTCTTCATCAGGTATGTCATTAGACAATTATATTTCAACGAATACATGTTGACATATAATCCCTGCAGCCGTTGGCAAGCTTTCAAGAGAGGAATTCCGCCGGCAGAAGGACCTTGATGCTGCCCGTAAAGCTGGTACAGCACCTGCTGCCCTAGACGAAGAAGGGAAAGCTATCAATCCGCATATTCCTCGTAAGCAGATCTCTGAGCCTCCGTGACCGCTGCGGTCTATTTACTGACTGGTGCCCCACATAGAATACATCTCACAGGCTCCATGGTACCTCGACACCGGCAAACCCACTCTTAGCCATCAGCGCAAGCCCAAAGAGGGCGAATCTACAGCCAGCATCGATTCATGGTACGATCGAGGCAAAACTGCGGGTCCAGCTGCATCAAAGTACCGGAAAGGAGCATGCGAGAACTGCGGTGCGATGACACACAAGAAACAGGACTGTCTAGAACGTCCACGTAAAAAGGGAGCCAAGTACACCAACAAGAACATCGCTCCGGATGAGCTCGTCCAAGATCTTGAGATGGGCTACGACGCAAAACGAGATCGATGGAATGGCTACGACCCATCAGAACACAAGAGGGTCTACGAGGAGTATGCGGCTTTGGAAGCGGCTCGGCAGAAGCTGCGAGAAGAGCAGATTGACAATCAGACGACGACGGATATGAGTGTGGTGAAGAAGGTGGCTAAAGCCGGGAAGGAGAAGAAGGAGGGGGACGATGCGGATGAGTTTGGAAGCAGCGACGACGAAGGGGAGGATGAGGACAAGTACGCCGATGCCGCGGACGCCGTTGGACAAAAGCTGGACACCAAGACGAGAATAACAGTCCGAAATCTCCGTATTCGAGAGGACACAGCCAAATACCTCATAAACTTGGATCCAGACTCGGCTTACTATGATCCAAAGACTCGTAGTATGCGTGATGCTCCAGACAAGGGCCAAGGCGAAGATGTAAGTTATTGCGCGATCCCAAATTTGGCCACGAATGCTAAAGAAATAACTCGTCATAGGCTGTTTTTGCGGGCGAAAACTTCCTTCGCGGCTCTGGCGAAGCCCGAGACATGCAACGCCTTCAGCTCTTCGCATGGCAATCCGCCGCACGCGGCAATGATGTGCACGTCAACGCCAACCCCACCCAAGGAGAAATTCTGCACCGTCAGTTCCAAGACAAGAAGGAAAAACTTAAGGATACGACCAAGACGAGCATCCTCGCCAAGTATGGTGGAGAAGAATATCTGGAGAAGGCACCGAAGGAGCTGCTTCAGGGCCAGACGGAGCAGTACGTAGAGTACTCCAGAACGGGTAATGTCATTAAGGGGTTGGAACCAGCCAAAGTCAAGTCAAAGTACGACGAAGATGGTAAGATTGTTCTGAATGCTATCGTCATTCTTTCGAGGTCTGACAATTTGGCCGTGCAGTCTATCTCGGTAACCATACTTCAGTTTGGGGCTCATGGTACAGCAAAATTGGCCAATGGGGTTTCGCTTGCTGTCACTCGACCATCAGCAAGTCGTATTGTACTGGTCAAGCGGGTATCGAAGCTGCGGCGGCATCGTCTACGGCAAACATGCTCAAGGCACCCCACGCATCGGCCTCTCGCTCTTCCCCTCCCCGAGAAGAACAACGATCCCTTGTCGAGCAACACCTCGACAAGCAAGCGCGTGGCGAAACCGCTTCCTCCACCGAGCAACGGTTCGACCATTCCGGTAAACGAAGGCTTGGCGAGGCTGAGACTCTTCAGCTCGACCAAGATAAGCTTCGACGTGCGATTCAAGAGGAGAAGAAACGCAAGAGTGGAAAGAAGGACGAGTGGGAGGAAGACGGAGACGAAAGGAGCAAGAAGAGGAAGACGGGTGCAATGGGCGACAGCGGCTTCGCGGTGACGGAAGAAGAGATGGAGGCCTATAGGTTAAACAAGCCAAACTTCGAGGATCCCATGGCGAACTATGTGGATATGGAGGATGTGTGATGTTAGCCGTTCCGGACAGTATATTGTATTCGCAGGTCTGTGTGCTATTAATGACGGTTCGTTTGCTGTATATCCCTCCGCGGTTGTGAAGTTTTGTCCTTTCTGGGATTGAGGCCTGCCAGCGCCAACTAAGAGGGCTTCCCTACTTTATCCGCCTGCGCCCTTTTTGACGCGATGAATATGTTGAAGGTAATGTTGGGATAAGAGTCGCTGGCACCGGAAATGCGGGCTGTTTATGGGTCTTTGCGAAAGGGCGTGGGACTCATTCCTCTTGACCGATTGCAAGTTCCTTACCTTACCACCGCTCACACAAATACCTGAAGGTTCTGCGCAAGTCCCACGTCACAGTTCATTTAAGCTCGGTATATTTCAATGAATGTAGGACAGAGGGAGTCTATCCGAAGGATTGTTGTCTGGGATCCGTCGCGTACACCATCAACGCGGTTTCTCTACGGTCACGGCAGTTCCTTAGGTCTTTACGACTGGTCTCCCAGAGTATGCGGTCCTTGTTTACATCAGACACGTCTTAACATTTGTGTGGTGGTCTAGGATGCCGAAATCAAATCTGTTGGCAATCATCAGTTTCAACATGGGCAGGAACCCTCGGTGGTCAAAGTATGCTACCATGCCTCTCTAAAGATCTAGGGAAACCTGTTATCCACACTGACCACGTTCACTTCCAGTGTCTTGCGTGGTCACCCAATCCAGCCTACAACGACTTGGTTGCTGCCGCAAGTACCGCTGGCAGGCTTCAATTGATTCGATTTGGTTCTTCTGCATCATCTGGGCAGGATGGACCGAATTCTTTGGCTACTCCTCCTGTGTTCAACATCGTCCCACGTGTTGTTAGGCCATGCAATGCAGTGAGTTTTTTTGACGTTGTTTCTAAGGCTCAGCTATCCGTTCTAACCCGGTTGAACCAAGGTAGCATTCTCACCCCAAGAGCCACATCACCTTGCCGTAGGCGCCGACAAAGGAAGAGGAGACGCAGGGCTCAATATTTGGGATATTGAAATTGCCGCAAAGTCTCTTCCCTTATCGGGCAAGGACCATTTGGTCTCATCCCGTCCACCAGACCGCCTTCAAGGGCGACAGGCATCAATCTCGGATCACCGATCTGACGCCCGAGTCATATACCAACATGGCATAGGAGAGACCATCACCGCGCTTGCTTTTCTTCCCCACACTCCTTCCACTATCATTGTTGGCGCTGGGGGAAAATACACCCGTGTTGTTGACACACGGCTACCCAACTCTGCCACCGGGGCCTTTCAAATCCCCAACAAGTTCAACAGCGGTCTCTGCGTGGACCCCTATGATGATTGGAAATTTGCAAGTTTCGGAGAGGACGCAGCAATTCGAGTCTGGGATCGGAGGCATATGGCAAAAGGACCGATGCTCTGTTTCACTGAGGCAGACGCTGGTGGTGTTGCCGGAAACAGGGGAAATGGTATTGCGACGATAGCATACTCTCCATTGAGGCGCGGTATCCTTGCTTCGTTGGCAGTTGACGACAGCCCAATAAGTATATGGTCTGTACTAGGCGGATACTACATCGAAGACCCTGGCATTTCATCTGGCGCTTTGCCTTCCACCTACGGTCCTCGACGGAGCAACTCTATTTCTCGTATATCTCCGCTCGCAGACCGCGTTCCCGTGCAGGAGAAGACCTACTTCCCGCCAACTTTAATCCAGAGCCAGAGCAGTACGTCAACGGTCCCTTTCTTCTCGTTCAATGGAAATGCTAAAAGTTCATACGCATGTTAGCCATTAAGCCTCTACGTTTGTCTAATTTCTGCTTCGCGACCGCTGCTCCCGAAACTGCTAGTCGTCACGACTCTCACATCCTCTCCGTAAGTAAGGAGGGTGTTCTGCAGGTGACTTCGGTGTCCAGCTCTCCGCATCATCTCTGGAGCCCGAATGGCGATCTCATCGTCAGTCACTACGACGAGCTCAGCGTTAGTAGTAGTACGACAACTGCGGATAGGCGGTTACCCGCCGAGCCCTGGGATATTCCGGACGCAGCTGTAGGGTCTCCGCCTAAAGTGGGCGAGGCAAGCAACTTCCTTCATACAAAAGGCGCATCATCTACCACGGAGGAGAGCAGAGTGGGCCGATCCCAAAGACCACAGCCTTTGAAACCTGATATCAATTTCCCCCCGTTACCTTTACCGTCCACCCTTTCGGCTAGCCGTCCACCGAAATCGTCACGGACCTACAGTCCATCGGGAATGCGACGATTCTCTTTGGCTCAACGAACGGCCTCGAGGACACCACTGCATTCTCCCAGTGGTTCGCCAACTTCGAAACAAGTAACCCTTCCTGTTGCTCCAGAACCACCAAACCCTATACGTCGTCGCCCAGCCCCACTACGAAGGCGTACGGAAGACAGTGAGAGGTTCCAGCGTTCGAGTCCTTCTCCAGCAGCCGGAGGGCCGCGATACTGCTTCGCCTCGATGGAAGGAGACATTTCAATGGCGATGAAAAGGAGGGTTCAACTCGGGTACAGCATGAAGAACGTATGTCAACTTGATAACACCTCGGCTATCTGCATATAGTTTAACTTTATGAGCTAGGCCTTGAATAACTCCGCCATCGCTAGCAAAATTGATTCCGACGGGGAGCTTTTGTCAGAGGTTTGGACCACCCTATCTAGTACGAGCTCTTTCCCTTGTCATTTGGTCTGTAACGCATACTCACCGTCATTCACACCTTAGAGTTCATGGACACTCTACGTGTGGGAGGCATCGCACAGGTTGGTGGATTCGACTTTACTTATCAGGGTTTATTCGGCATCTGGGACGGCTTTCCAACAACTCTTCCTTCGGGACCTCTCTCTCTTGATCCCGCTCTCTCCATCAACATACCCACCGCACCGTCTCCCACACCGTTTCTACCGCAACCCCAACCGGGCGAGTCGCCATCCGTATCTAATCTAACACTTCCGGATGCGGCGACCCGCCCTCCATCATTATTCGGAGGGGTAAGGCCGAATCGCCTCTCAATTGGGAGTCATTCCCGTGAAGCGTC
Source organism: Tulasnella sp. 424 (assembly GCA_019633425.1). Lineage (NCBI taxonomy): Eukaryota > Fungi > Basidiomycota > Agaricomycetes > Cantharellales > Tulasnellaceae > Tulasnella > Tulasnella sp. 424. Next base: position 246,772 of record WSUB01000029.1, on the reverse strand, counting down.
CTCCGGACTTGCACAGAGTCGCGTCGCGGCTTCGCCTCTAGATTTTGATGGTGCTATAGGACTCCTAAACCAAGCCCGACTGAAAGCTAAAAGTTACTCCGCGGGAATCAATCGATTTAACCATCCCTCTTTGGACGTGAAAAGCCTCCGATCTGGGAGGCGACAATTAGCACTGGCTCTTTGTGACTGGGATCTGAGCAGGGACGAATTTTTGGATCTCCTTCGAAGGTCGGTGAGCATTTCACTGGAGCTGCTGTTCGAGTCTCACCTATCATTGCAGATGGGAAACTGAAGGTCAGACTACACGAGCAGCATGCTGGGCATCTCTGATAGGCGAATTCGAGACTGCCAATGAATATCTGCTACGTAGTAATGGTGTGTCACCGCGACGATAAGTCATGTCTGCACTGTTTGACGCGGCTCGTTATAGACGACCTGCTCCACGTTGTTGCCGGGACTGTGTCGGCTCTTTTGGCGTACAAAAAAACTCAAGGACAAGGAGCTTCGGCATCATTCGAGCTCAACCCTTGGCGAGAAAACTGCCAACGCATGATCACCCGCTTGTCGGACCCATAGTAGGTCCCGATTTTACCGAAAACCGCTCTGCTGCTCAACGACTTCTGAGTTTGCAGCATCCGCATCATGTTGTCGCGTTTGATTGACGAGCCTTGGATTGAGATCTTGCAAGATGAGGCGGTTCGTTTGACCGACCGTCTCGGAATAATATTCCGATTCCTGGAAGATGAGAAGGCAAGTTATTGAAGTGTTTTGGAGGTAACGCTTCTCTTTAACACTGGTCCAGGTCTCCACAGCACTGCACGCAACGTACGATAATCTGAAACGAGGTGGCGAGCTCGACGGACTCCTATTCACTGGGCTGACTTCCCGAGGAATGGATCTGGTTCAAGCTTACGTTGACCGTACCGGCGACGTCCAGACCGCAGCGATACTTGGTTCCTATGTTTGTCCTGCCCGCTTTAAGGATCCGCGGGTGGAACTCTGGGTCGAGTCCTACCGTGATCTTCTGGACCGATGGAAACTCTTCCATTTCCGCTGCCAATTTGACATTGAGCGAGGGCAAATGCTTCAGCACCTAGTACGAACCGGTTCAATCCAACCAACCGAGTGGGTGGAGCGACAGCTATTCATTCGCTGTAACTACTGCAGCAAGATTCTCAGCCCCAAGCAAGGCTCAGACCCTTCTACTGCCCTGGGGAATATCGAGCGAGTCAGGGTAGGTTCAGAGAACGCTGTTAGCGTTGATAAGCTCTTACACTACTATCTTCTAGACGAATCGTTGTCCTCATTGCGCCAAAACCCTTCCGCGCTGCGTGGTCTGTTTGATGGCCATCGGTGTTTCAAATGATAGCCTTCGCGATGCTGAGTTGGCGAATGAAACTTCCCCTCAAGGTGTGTCCGAAAGTCCAACATCTCGGGGTTCCATCTAATTCCTGCCCATCCAGACACCCTCGACGATGCATTAGTGTTCTGCCAAACTTGCCGCCACGGCGGCCATGCGTCGTATGTCCCCGGAATATTCGGTTATCAATGAAGGAATATTCCTGACCTCGCATTGAAATATAGCCATATTTTTGACTGGTTCTTTGGAAGTGGTGGCCAGGCCCATAGCACCTGTCCAGTCGCCGATTGTAACTGTCGGTGTGCGGACCTCTGAGGAAGAACCTTATGGCCCACACCTGGTGAAACCTTCTGAACCCATCAACGTGCGTATCTATCTGAACCAGAAATATTTGAATGCAGTATAATAGATAAGAATTTGTCCCTCCGGGTGTCGAATTATTTATTCCCGAGGAGTGGGAGTTGAATCGGTTACTTAGTTCCTAGTCTAGTTGGACGACCTTTCTCTGCTGCCCCTCCCTCACCTGGTCGAGCCGGTCTTTTGAGCTCTGCTGGATAGTCATCGATGAACGTCTACGGGGTATCAACGTCCGATCTAAGTCAATGGATTGCAGATTGAATTCATCTAGGCAGTGTAGTTTGAGGCGGCAGCCTTAAGTTTTGTATATGCTTCACTAGCGTCGATGACCACTCCAAGCCGACGAGCATCTTCCCCGAAAGCCTCCACGTCCAACAAGATCTGCGCTCGCAGTCTTTCCTCGTCTTTAGCTTCTTCTCCGTCGCGCGAGCCACCACCACCAAACAGCGAAAACCCTTTCTTGTATCGCTTCAAAGAATCCTTCGTTTGCTTCATTGCTTCGAGATGTGACGTGTACCTTGGAACATTGGTTAGTAAGAAGCAGTGATAAAGGAATATTTACTCACCGATCGGCCGTGAACTCGAAGACTTGAGTTGCCCAGCTCTTTCGGTCACTTTCCAAGACAAGTTCATGAACTCCATCCAGTTCAAAAAACTGTCGAACGGGCTTGAGGATGTCAGGGACGAAGTCGCTTGGGCCCGTGGGGTCCCTCTTTTTGTTCATGGCCCAAAATTGCGAGATAATAGACTTGATCCGCGCAAGGACAGTGCAGCATCTACGAGAAAGGACTATCACAATCTGGCCCGAAAGTCCAGGCAAGAGATTGTGAAGGTGGTCGAGGGATGACTTGAGCACTTCTGTGGACGAGAGAAGCAGGGTAGTCAGTAAATTGAAGGATCGTTCGACGGATTCAGTATGCCCACCTTCAGGCTTTTGTGTTTCATCTCGTGTGTCCTCGGGTAACAGCATGCCAATTTCAGTCTTCCACAAGTCCCACACTCGCCGTTCCATTGCGGATACGTCCATGTGGGCATTTACTAAGCGTTGTAAGATCGCTTCATCCACTGCGGAAGTATCCGCAGGCTCGTTCGTCGCAATGGGAGTGGTTGCTCGGGGGGCAAAACCCGACCCTGAGGCGGAGATATCAACGCTGGTGCTCGGTAGAGGCTGCTCCCGAGGGGGAAGGTTTGAGTCCAACCACGACCTGTAACGACTCAACAGCTAGTGGGAGGGGTCAGAATGTACTCCTCGGCGAATGCAATCCAACAAACCTGGAGAGTGAGCCGCCAGAACCGGTGGGAAAGCTCAGGGATGAATACTCCGGATCCCCAGCACGATTGTATTGCGTTGTAAAACGCGGCTGCTTGGGGGGTGACGAAATCTTCAGGAATTGCGCCACCCTTCTGGACGCCAGGGTTCACTATATTGTCTTCCAGACTTCCAACAATCTCCTTCCACCGAAGCTGGAAATAAACAGGCAATTGCCACCGCCGTTGAAATGCGTTATATATAGGGTGTTCCCGCATCATTTCGACTGCATGAACGGATGGGGCGAGATGTTCTAGAGCGGTGATGAAATTGTTTGTGATGGTGTAGTTCTAAACGTACTCGTTATGAGTAGCACGTCGGGAGTGTTTTGGAATTCTCGCACCTTTTGAAACTCGGAGGGATTGCCCGCCGAGAACACGACCGACCCAAGTTCTTCCATTATGCTCCTCCCAATCTCGGCCCAAATGACGTTCGCCATTATCTCAAAGCCTTGCATATTCAACCCTAGGTCTGCAATACTTCCACTCGTGGATGCCAATTGAGGACTTTCTGCCGCGTACGCAGCCGCATTCGGCCGACGGCCTGTCTTTCGGTTCTTTGCGTTGATTTTCTCGGAGAGTTCAAGGACGCCAGTGCAATTCATTTGCACGAATCGAAGAATTGTATTGTACAAGGTTGCCAGTGGTTGATCGTCTTCATCTGGTAGTAGAGCCACGGCGTCCACGTTTAGAGTGTCGAAAGGATTTGCTCGCACACCAGTGAAGGGCGTGTACGGTGTGCGCGGCGACATCAGACTTGCTCGGCCAGGAAGGGCAGTCCGAACGAGGATTGGAGAGGGCGTTACGTTCAATGCATCAGCAAAAATCGTCTAGTGGTAGAGAATTAGTTTAGAGTGGATCCCACGCCCGTAAATGACACGACTGACACTTTTTACGAAGGGTTGCACAAGATCCCGGCGAACTGCCTCCTCTGCGTCTCTCCAGTTTCGTAAAAGGTCATAGGTTTTGAGGCATTCTGTTAGGTCTGATGTCCAACGAGCTTTATCGGTGACGGAAGCGGTTTCGATTGTCGATGAAGTCAAGGACACGAGGGTATCGGAAAACAGGTGATCCAGGTCTCGCGACAGAGTCGTCTTGATGCGAGTCACGCGCTGAAGAGTGGGCGCAACGGTTGGGACAGTGTACTAGGTTAGAAAAAAACACAAATCACTTACCCATTGCATCTCGTCAACAAACACACATTTCTCCTCTTTCGCCTTCTCCGCGTGGTAGAGAAGTTGGGTGTATTCCGTCGCAATGCGCGCCAAATGCTTAGCTTGTCCCCCTCTCGACCTTAATGTCCGGGATGCGATGTTCAGTTGGGGCTAACCGGATATGTAGGCCAGAGTATATACCTATCATCCTTCAAATCGTCTTCGCCAATGTTCAGAGCCAGGCCATTCATTCCTCGAATACCCAAACCCGAAAAATCAACGCTGGTTTGGGATGTGCTCTGGTCGGCAGAAGCAATCAAAAGGAGCGATTCAAGTCGAACTACAGAATCCGAGAGTTTGAGAAGCATCTGGAGCAGAGCCTGTCTACAGGAGCGAGTGTTCCAGTGACATTAGCCTTTCAGTAATCGATAGCATTCAAATAAAAACGGACCTTCTCTTGTCTTAAATTGGCCCTTTCAGTCAGCTTGTCTTGGACTGCATCTTGAATTCCGCGAAGTTCGCTTCTCGAGTTCTAACGACCGGCTGGATCAATACGAGGAGTAACCAAGCGTCCTGGCGAGACGCTCACCTCGATTTCAGCCCTCAAGCCTGGTAATGGAGCGGCTAATCTTTCCAGTCGGGCGCCTTCACCTTTGAGATCTGTGCTCAAACTGATGAATGCCGCGTAATCGTCGTTGATGAGTTGAACGAGCTCCTCTTTCAGACCCCCCAAGTATCCTCGTAATTCGGAGCGGAGGTCTTGCAAGGATTGCCCGGAGCGAGAGAGGAGAAAGGCGTCCACATCGAAGGGCTCAGATGAAGATAGTGCTGGATGAGCATGCGAGAGCGGGATGAGCTGTGGCAATTCAATACTGGCATCTACCCTAGAAGAGGATGTCCTAGAAGCCTGAGTTGTGTCCAGGGAAGGTTGAGATTTCTTGTGTGTCGTTACTCCGTTCATGCTGCGTGCATTCCTTCAGTGTAAAGCAGTGATGGGGTTCGTAGAGTTTTGGTCCAGTTTGAAATGATCTTGAAAGGGCACGTGACTTCGCTGGGACGGTAAGACGATGGCACCAAGGAGGTTGTTATTTGGCCAACGTTTGTTCGGTATACATTCGGCGAGAAAAAGAATACAGGATGGTCGTAAAATGACAACTAGGGACCGTTTCCTTCCAACGAGCACCTCTTCACCGCCTGATGCCTCGAGGTGGACCACCACCACCTCCGCGACCGCGCCGAGCTAAGGAAAAGAAGAGAAGATATCAGTATATAAGAAATAAGAGCCATAAGGCGCGCCGCGAGATCTATAAGCTTACCATTGGCTGGAGTAACACGCGCGGAAATAGCATGAATCGTAATGAGTGGAAGAGCACTGGATCTCGAAAAGCATGATGGGAGACTTACCTCGCATAATAGTAGCACGACCACGAGCTGTACCGATACCCCGTCCTCTCATGGCGTTCGGGCCAACACGCTTGAACCTATTCAAGGGTTATGGCAGATTTGAGTCAGTACACGTTAAGACGGACAGTAGAATCGAACCTATACGTACATGGGTGCATTTTGTAACATATCTGGAACAATGAAGAAGCGAATCATGCTTCCCCGGATGTAAACTTGATCCAGTTGGGTCACCCGCCCATCTCGCTGGGTGACGGTGATTTCCTTCAATGAGACGTTCAACGAATCTTCGGCTGTGGAGCATCGCGTTAATATACGCCACGAATAGATTCAATACATATGAATCCAGATAAGAAAAGCGTAGAAGTCAGCACTGTATTCAATGTAAGCTCGCAGGATTGCGACAACCACCACGAGGCAATTGGAGGGACTTACCCTCTAACAACTTCCCCCGGTACATTTGACCGGTCTTGAGTTCAACAGTAATGATGTGGCCCAAAGCCTCATGTAAGAGCTTTACGGGAACGCCGAGTGGACTGGCCATGGTCGGTGTAGATCTTTGGTCGAGATGGAAAGGAAAAGCCTCCGCTGACGTAAGAACGCCGAAGTCGCCGCGATTCGAGCTACTCCGGGCCCGCAAGCAGTCTTGGTGGTTTCGGGTGGACATTATTAGACGCGGGGCCAGTTCTTAATCACAGAATTACATTGTGTCGCACTGTATACATTAGAAGAAGACCAAATAGGGTTTATAGTATGTTTAGACGTCGTGGTAGGGGATCCAAGAAGATTATGATTTGGGTAAGCAAAGTGATGTGGGATAAACGGAGTACCAGGAATCCAAACAGTCCACCTTGCATGGTGGAACTGTAGAATGACAGCCAAGGTTATATTTGATGTTTCAAGATAGGTGCTCGAGTCGCGCTCCTCCGGTAAGACTCGATTGAGGGTTGCGAGAGGGACATTAGAGCTGCGAAAGCAAGTGCCCCGACATTTCAGCAATCAATGCGGCACAGGAAGCGAGTATATCGTCATAAAGTGAAGGAGGGGAGACGAGCAAGATAAATATGCGATCGAACCTGTTTCAGTGCCTCGATGGTCTCCTTTTCCTTCTTTCCAGGTTGACGCGACGTCCCACCCGCAGGCTGCGAGGATTTAGCCTTGTCAGAGTCTTTCGTAGGCTGTGAAGAGGACTGTTGAGGGACAGATGACAAGAGAGGAACTGTATCGTCGGATCCGTCGTTCTTGAGGGCTTTGCTGTCGGAAGTCGGTCGGTTCATGGCGGCAGAGAATAATGGAGCAGTATGAAAACGAGCTTTGCGATTCAGAAAAGCTGGGCGAAGATGCTTTCCATCTAGACGTCGTCTTGGTACAGGCGATTTATATCGGGATCAATATTCAACTCCGCGCACTGGGTTTCAAAAGCATTGCCTTTCTCGATGCTGCTTGCGACCGTCGATTATTGGCAACTAATTAATCAAAGACGGGCATTGAAGCTGTCGTATATGGCTATTCTCCAAATTAAAGGCAACATGGAGGGTAGCTTCCAAGATGTCCCGATCTAGTGCAGACGAGACAAAAAAGAATCGACCATGAGGTTGCGATATCTGCCTTACGCATCAGGAACACAGCCGTCAGTTTCTGGGTCCGCCGTGATCACAGCTCCGGTGCATCTTGCGATCCGTTGCGGGGCTTGGTAAGGTTGAGATCGAGCTTCCCAGCCAGAGACTATCCCAACCAGGAAACAAAGTCAAGAGATTGAGTCCCAAAGAAAGAGCGTTGGAACGGCGCTTGTTAGCAAGTGCGGCCATCGGTATCTTTAGTGGTTGACGCGAAACAGGGGCAGACGGGAGGAAAGTGGGGCGCTGGATCCCAACTTCCCAAGGAACAAAGTCAGGGTCTCACTCCAGTCGGTTGACACTCAGATCCCGGCAACAGCTCAGGTGCCGGATAGCGCTGCAGCTGATGGGCTTTACCGTGGATATCCCATGGGTATGAGGAACAGATGTATCGTCCATCGTCTGCTTAAGCAAGAATTCGGGTAATATTCACCACCACTCCCGCATAAAATTGGGTATTAAACGAGAGTGACCGTACATGTCCATGCAGTTCCTAGAGCGTCCAACAAGGTTTTAGAAAACAAAAATGGGTGAATGAAACACCCCTCCCAGCTCAAGTGTCGTCCCAGGTCTGGACGACTCGACCGGAATCTCGGAGGCGGAAGCCATCCAGTAAAGAGTTTCGCACGTCATCGGAGAGTCTCGAAAGCTGCGCCATCGAGGTAAGAGTAAGCAAGAGGCTTGGTTCGTGAAACGTTTAGTGAGACACGATAGTTAAACGCACCAAATCGTCGTCAGGACGGCTGAGAGTAGCTGCTTTTAAGGGTTCATCGATATCTTGGATACCTGTAAATGAAGCCGAGAGACATAAATACACTGAACTGAGACTGAAAAAGATGCCACTACGGCTCACCATCGCCATTGCTAACTAAAGGTGAGCCATTGGCTTTGGTGCGGTCTCGTCCTCGACCGAAGGCGTCTACCCTCCTTGTTTTTGATCGAGGAGCTTTGATAAGCTTGACATCGAGAATCGGTTCCGAGTGGTGTTCTTCGTTGATTCTGCTGGGCGACTGTTCGGGGTAATCTCCATCGGGGGTCCAAGGCTGCGAACCAGAAGGTGGTGACGGGGAGGGTGATGGTCGTAGTGGGGGAACAAGCCCAAAAGGATGGTCGTCTTGAACATTGACCATTTTGCTGTGGTCATTGTCGTCAAAATTCAGAAGCGGGAGGTAATAATGATTCCGTGTAAGTAAATTGCATCAGATGCTCTATAGGGATGACGAAGGGCCGCGCCCAAAATAGTACCTTTCCGCATCGCGAATGAGTTCAGCTAGCAGCGCATCTTCGCTTTGGATGATTACTGGCGGGGGCGGTTGACGGATCACTGGACCACTAAGAAGAATTCAAGTTTAGACTGTGTTGGTACCCTGCTCAGCACACAATCTAGACACCACCAGACCGACGTACTCTCCGTCATCATCAATGAGAGGGTCGGTTTCAGAGTTCTATTTGCAGTATGCCTCGTCAGCGTTGATTCTACCTAAACCTCAGCACGGAAACCAACCGAAGACTCCGAACGGCCCATGCAACACCCAAATATTTGCGCAAAGAGCGAGGGTGCCATGCTTTTTCCGGATTGAGAGCTGGGTAATAGCAGAGAGGGTATGAACACGTTGCGTAGGGGCCGAGAAGGACTTTGACGGCAGCCTGGATAGGAGGCTGTCGGGCTTGTGCAAGAAACGAGCGAAAGGAGTGAATGGAAGAAAGCCTCCCTCGTCGTGTCCACTATATCCGCCGCTTAGCTCCGGCACCTCTTCCTCGAGTATTCGGCTGTCCCTCCCTCACGCACCGCGAAGGTAGGGGGAAAGCCTTTACCTTGAGTGCCTTCCGTCTCACCTGAAAGAAATTTATGCGTGGCTAATCACGGGTTCTAAGCAAAGAGCGAATGCATAGGTCATGTCAGTGTAGGGAGAATGGTCGGATTGCAACCAAACCCAAGGATAGGCCTAACAGATCAAGTGTGAATCACTCGACGACATCAATTTCTCATTTTCGCCGGCGTACGTTGGGCAGCTTTGGCAGCGCACTCACGGCGGGTTCGGCCTTTTTACACCGAAGGCCGTTTCCCGCTGCCCGAGTTGTCCAAGTTTCTCATCTCTCCCCTCGCCCTTCTCGCCAACCTTTAAAAGAAGCCACTACGCCAGCACCAGTACTCTTATCGACGTGGCAGCTCTCCAAAATCCGACTTATACTTGCCCGAGCAACTCTACGCCTCTCAAGCTTGGGGTCGTTTACACTTTACGTGGTAGCTTAGTGTGGTTTTCGAGGTCAGTCAAACCTTCGTTTCGATCTTCCCCCGTGTATATACCAACTCATGGCCCAAGATGTCCCCAACAGGGTTTCTAAACCGTATTGCCGCCGATATGGCTGCCAAAAACCGCAGCCTATTTGACATCGCGTCTTTGTTCCTTCCCAACCTTCTCATTCCGCCAGAATCCCAGCCTGCGATGACGGCTGCCCTCCTCATTTTAGGATTCTGTGTCTACACCACAGTTCTACCGAACCACAAAAGTTGGGCGCCTCTCAGGGTTGGATTGGCCATCCCAGCCATATACCTCTTCATCAACTACGGCTGGTCCAGTGCGTATCCGCGGATGGGCCGGGGAGTTCACTTGGGAATGGGCACGACCGCTTTCTACGGGATTATGAAAGCGATAGAGGTGTGCTGGGTGAGGGAGTTGGATGATGAGCGCCCGAGATGGATCCTTAAGCCAGGAGCCCAAATTTCGCGAGAAGCGCAGAACGGCAAAGGCGACGTAAACGACAAGGTCCCGACCGTTCTTCCCCTGCCGGAGGACACATGGGGTCGCATCATGTACGCGTTTGACTTCGTTTCATCCGTCCGGGGTGCATCGTGGTACGGCGACCGCGTCTGGGACTTTGCCCCTTCCTACATCTACAACTACTCCGGCTCAAGCCGCCTCTACTACGTCTTATTCAACATCGTTTTTCTTCAGCTCCAATATCTCGCCGGGGATTGCTTCGACGTCTACGTCAAATCCATCTCTTGGGACAGGACAAACGGCACGCCTGTCACTACACTCCCCGTCCCCTTACAAATCGCCACGGTTCTCTTCGTCGGCGTCCACTCCATTCTCGGCTTAACCATTCCCGCCACAACATTCGCAATCATCGCCGTGTCACTCGGGTCGAATCCCTCATCGTGGGTTCCGATCGTCCCAAATTTCCCTCTCGCAGCACCGACAATATCAGAATTCTGGTCTACCTATTGGCACCATATTTTCCGAAGGGTGTGGCGCCGTGTCACAACCGGGATGGTCTGGTTCGTCCCAGCGAATTTGAAGAAGAACCCTACCGTTGTTCGAGTTCTTCGGTATACCGCCGTGTTCTTCCTCTCATCCGTTCTTCATGCAGTAATCCTTGCCGGAATTCCGTCGGCTTGGGCAGATCCTATGCCGCGGTCGTTCTTGGGGGTGGACGCCGGGACTGTCAAGTTTTTCTTCACCCAACCCCTTGGGTTGATCCTAGAAGCTGTCCTGATCTTCCCGCTGACTGAAGGCTTTGAGCCATACATTCGAACCGAACTTCGTAGGACGTTTGGTTGGATATGGCTTTTGTACACTGGTCGATATTGGTGCGATGCTTGGGTTGGACATGGCCTCTTCGAAGCCATGGAGATACCTATTTATATCAGTCCAATTCGGGGAATTTTGTATGGCCAATGGGTATTCTAATACGTTTGTTGTATAATTACTACTTCTGCTATAATCAAACACTAGCCGGTCCGAGCATTCTCATGGGTCGATGGATTCCTGCTACCTTCATGCATCCGACCACGAGCGCCTGTACTCATTACACCCTGTTAGGGAACCGAAGCCAACGCTGTGGGTGTAAAGCGCACATACAGATATAAAAGATACCCAGCTGTGTGACAGACCGACCACATACACTAGTTGCTCCAGTTAAGCGAACGCTTCGGGGCTCGTCACAGAGTGATCCGCGCATTTCGTTGAGAGAAGCGTATCCCGAACAAGGAGGTGAGATCGCGTAGCACGAGCAATACTGCCACCGCTTGAGGGTCCCAGAGGATTTAAAATGCACGACATATGCCCACAAAAGCTACGGTCTCTTTGGTAATCCTTTGCGCGCGGCAACCTCAACGCGGATCCCTTTTCGCCGACAGTGAGGCTCAGGACAGTACCGCCCACACGGCCGCACTTGCCCCAAGGACGACGCTGTCATTGAGGATCGCACTAGGCCGTTGTTAGACCCAAGGGTGTATCAAACGTGTTGCTCTGTCAAATCTACCCTCCTCACCCTGCGGCTCTTCCAATGACTTCCAATTGGCCAAGATTCTGACCCAAGGCGCCAGCTCTGTTGAACATAGACAAATGTCCCACGCGGCGCCACCGATCCGAACCCAGGTTTCACATTCTCACTCAGCCCACAGTCGACATGAGAGCAACCAAAGGTGACCTTTATCGCAAAGATTCCAGCAGGTTCCTCAGACCCCCTTTCAACAGGAGCATTGCTACCTTGACTTCCGTCTCACTTGTTGAAATGATACCCGGCTAATCACGGGGTCTAAGCGAAGAGCGTAGGTCATTAGGGACGCGGATGCGGAGGAGGGCCGGAGTGCAGGCGAAACCCGAGATAGATCTGACTATTGGGGTATGAATCGCCCGGCGGCATTAGCTCTTCCATTTTTGCCTGCGTGCGTCGGGCATGCGCAGCACACTCGATGCCGGTTCGGGCTTTCACACCGAACCCTGTTGCCACGATCCTGGCGCTACATTTCTCTTCGGTCCCCTCGCCCGACTCGCCACTCTTTAAAACAGCCACTACGCAGGCGCTTTCACGGAATTTGCAACCTTCAAACATTTGGCATATATTTGCCCGAGCCGCGAGCAAGGCTCTCAAGCTTGGAAACGCTTACTCTTTACTTGGTGGCTTGGCGTTGTTTTCATGGTCAGTGCCAAACCTGTCCTTCGAAATTCCCCCGAGTATTTACTAACTCAGCTCAAGATTTCCTTAAAAGGTGTCCTGAACCGTCTCGCAACGGATATGGCTGCCAAAAACCGCAGTGCAATTGGCATAGCGTCCTTATTCCTGCCCAACATTCTCATTCCGCCTGAATCCTATCCAGCAATTACAACGGCCCTCCTAATCCTGGGATTCTGTGTCTACACCACTGTTCTACCGAAGCATAAAACGTGGGCGCCCCTCAGGATTGGATTGTCAATCCCCGCCATATTCCTCTTCATCGACTTCGGCTGGTCAGGAGCGTATCCACGAAACAAGCGTGGCGTTCACTTGGGGATGGGAACGGCCGCCTTCTATGGGATCATGAAAGTCATTGAGGTGTGCTGGGTGAGGGAGCTGGATGATGAACGGCCTAGATGGGTCCTGAAGCCTCAAATCTCAAAAAAAGTGGCGGCCAGCGACAAGAAAGAGTCAGAAGATATGACTCCAACCGTCATGCCACTCCCACAGGACACTTGGGGTCGTATTGCATACGCATTCGACTTCGTGACGACCGTTCGGGGCGCATCATGGTACGGCGACCGCGTCTGGGACTTTGCTCCCCCCTACCTCTACAATTATTCCGCGCCAAGCCGCGCCCGACACATCCTGTTCAACATCGCCTTTTTGCTCCTCCAAACCCTTGCCGCGGACTGCGTCGACATCTACATCAAGTCCATTGCGTGGGACCGAACGTACGGAACACCAGTCACCTCACTTCCCATTCCATTGCAAATCACCACCGTCCTCATCGTCGGAATTCAGACTATGCTCGGCCTTACGCTTCCTTCTAGCTCGTTTGCCGTCATTGCAGTATCACTCGGCTCAAATCCATCGTCCTGGGCACCAATTCTCACCAAATTCCCCTTTGCGGCGCCCACCATTTCCGAATTTTGGTCCACTTATTGGCACCACCTATTCAGAAGGACGTGGCGGCGTATGGCAAGCGGAGTGATCTGGTGCTTACCAGGATCTTTCAAGACAAATCCAACCACCGTTCGAATTATTCGATACACTGCCATCTTCTTTCTTTCCTCACTTCTTCATGTGGTGATCCTGGCTGGAATCCCGTCAAAATGGGCATATCCTATGCCACGGCCGTTCTTAGGGGTAGACGCAGGAACGGTCAAGTTTTTCTTCACTCAGCCCCTTGGTTTGATCCTTGAGGCCGCTGTCGTCTTCCCATTAACGGAGAAATTTGAGCCATACACTCGGACCGAACTTCGGAGAACTTTTGGCTGGATGTGGTTTTTGTTTACCGGGCGATATTGGTGTGATGCCTGGATTGGCCACGGTCTCTTCGACCCCTTGGAGGTACCTGTTTATTTCAGCCCGATCCGTGGTCTGTTGTACGACCAGTGGATAGTCTAGTTTGTTTTCTTCTGCAATTTTCATTCTTCATTACTACTTCCGGTAGCGGTATCTATAGCACCAACTAGTCGACGTTCCTATTCAATCCTGTGGTTCTCTTTGCCGTCAGCGTTCACCCTCCACAAATACACACATGCGTCACTCGTAACTCATCGCGGTAAGCACTTGCAAATGTATACGAAAATAAATGGAAGGATCTGTTCGAGAGAGGGACCGCGTACACGCGGGGCTGCACTCGTTAGTCGTTCCAAGTACTTAAGTAAATGACCTTTCAACCTGACCAGGCGGGTCTTAGGGCAATGGTAAGATCCATGTGTAGAAGCCTTTTTTTACAGGTGAAGGCATTACCCAAAGTCATGGACGAGTCGAATCGAGCTTCACGGGCACCTACCCACGAAAGCCACCAACCCCATTAATGACCCCTTGCGGCAGCTGCAGCGTAGGCATCACTTGTCAACTGCAGAGCCCGTCATGGAACTGTTCGTAATCTAACTCATCATCAGAACGGCGCTGCGATTGAGCATTGTGTTGGGTGGTTGAGTACTTTCCCCCTCACAAGCTTATAAGGTCCGTGCTTCAAAACCGTGACCCAGTCGCCGCCGCCGCCGCCAACCAACACTAACATAGCCAAGGACTTCACTACCATGTCTGCCATATGATGATCAGCGCTAGCTATGTCAAATAATCGGTCAGCGTCAAGAATTGCGCTACCGTCCAAGGGCGAGTTTCTGTAAGCGTAGTCAACGGGACGACTGAGTCCGATACGCAAACATAACCGGCCCACATCTCAGTACAAGAGATGAAATGCCAGCAAGAGTAGTCGTTCCTCTGACCGATGAGCGACATGGTTTCGAACCGCAAATAGATGTCCCACGCAGCGCCATCTACGAAGACGTTGGGTTTTGCAACCACACCTGGCCGGTTGTGCGCGGGACAACATGCGAGCGATCAAAGGTAACCATTTCCGTCAGAACACTATCGGGTCCCCTTCTCTAACGCCCCCTTTCCCTGAACAGGAGTTCTCCTTACTTGGTTTGTAACCAGGTTCTTAGAGCGCTTGCTGACAGTTAACAACCGTCAATTCCCAGTGACTCCGCAGTGAAACAAATATTGTTGACGCTCAACGAGAAAGAAGCGTTCATCGTGGAGGACCTTGATGAAACTCATGTCATTATTGCACCGGACAAAGTCGAAAGGGTGAGGATGGCGCTCGCATCAGAGGTATGCGTGGAAAGCCACATTTATTAGATTTGGGTAACTGACAGCGCAAATCTATGAACTTTGTAGTTGGAGAAGAATGCCTTTAGTCTGGAGGCAAACGTTCCGTCTTAGCAGTACTCACGAGAATGAAAGTCCACCGCGCACAACTCAGGACGACGGTGACGGACCATTGAGCATTTCTGTTACTTTCGTCTGCACGTCTGTGCTCGACAAGTTGTCTAGTTCAACATGCTTCTCTACGCCGTATTCTGGGTATAAATCCACGTTTTCAGCGTTGACTGGCACGAGGTCGGCTGTACACGGAAACACTAACCGAAACGTGCAAAGGCCCGTGCTGGCGTTCCTCTTGCCTCCCGAATAAGCACCGGTAGATCTGGGTTGTGTTTCTTCAGATATGGGTACGCCGTCTGGACGAACTGGCTGGGAAGTTGCCAAATATTTCAGTTCGCTGAAGTGTGAACTGCAAAGAATTTGAGATTTACCGGGCACCAGCTGAAGCCTGACCATTCTGGCACATCAGAAATCTGAGTTCCTTGATGGCTGGTGATAGTTTCTTAATGGCGGACATTGAGAGGAGGGTCGGGCGGTACGGTAGGGAATGAGGATGAGAACCTTCGAAGCGTAGAACGTGAAGTCCAAATTCAAACCGAACACTAGCGCGACGACGGCCGCTCCCTTCCCGCCCTCTCACCTCACTCGCCTCGCTGTTGCCTCGTTCCCTCCCGACGCCTCTCATTTCCTCCCTGTCCCTCATTCCACCACCATGGCCGACGAGAAGCGTATGAGCTATATCGAACCTAGGCAAAGATTGCCAACATTTGAAGAGGTAAAGTTGTTGCCAAACCAGTTTTGATTTTGCTGTTGACCGCCACCATTATTATAGGTTCTCTACAGGAAGACCCGCCCACCAGTGGACCTCTTCAACTTCTAGTGAGTCAAGGGCCGTATATCCAATACCTAGAGGGGTTATTAATGGTGTCAATTAGTCTTTTTCTTCAACGTGAAGGGGCGGAGGATGTTCTCGACTTCTGGCTAGACGTTCAACAGCACGAGAATCTATGCCGGGCCTACTTCAAGGACGTCCGCAAGTCCGGAAAGACCGTAAAGGAAGACTGGCCGCAGTTTTGGGAGTACGCTCGGCGGAGAGGTAGCATCTATGGCAACGTTGTTGGGGCAGGGGCAAGCAAGAGGAGCACAGTGAGCAGCGGAGATGCCGATCCGGAAAAGCGTCCTCTGTCATCCCAAGGACACCACTCCCGACCTGGGACTCCGGGAAATATGCAGACTGGCTGGGGAGACGCAAAGGATCCTCATGCATACCGGGATTACCAAGAAGCGCCTCCAAGGTCCAGCACACCTTTCAGCCTCAACTTGGGTCGCCGTTCAACAACCATGTCCAAACGCGCCTCTCGTGCACCTACATTCATTCCTCGCGACTCGGCAATCACACGAACGGACCTCATCGCCTCCGCAGAACGCATCTTTGCTCGTTATCTCCTGCCCTCGTCGGACAAGGAAATTTACCTCCCACCTTCGCTCCGCATTCACGAGTTCCCTCTCTCATCCCACCAGCTACCGAACCCCACATCTCCGAATTACGAAGTGGAGGCTTCAGCGCTTGCCCAGGTGCCAGATATGTTCCACGCTCAGAAGGAGTACGTCTTCCGAGCGATGGAACAAGATGCCTTTCCCCGATTCCTGCGAGCCAAGGCCTTCGGAAACCTTACTCCGGTCAGCGCTCTTGCTCGCCTCTGCCTCGGTCTCGTAGCACTGTGGGCTGGCCTTGCAGCCGCGTTCGCGTTGATTTTCCTAGATGTCAAGCCCAAGGCCAAACGATTCTTCGTCAGTATTCTTCGTCTCCGCTCAGCTTTCTTGAATCCATTCCTGACGCACTTTCTTATTAGCTCTTTATTCCATTCACAATCGCCTTCCTGTGTCTGGTATCTCACCAATACGAGTTGGACCCAATTCTCGTTTTCCTTAACCAATCCGAAACAACGCCATTCCGAACTATGCCCATTCACGAGCCTTATGTTCGCAAGCTGCTGCTTGGACGCGCGATCTGGGTTTCGTTCCTCATCGTCTTCCTAGTAGTGGTGCTGACGATCATCTTCTGGGCCGTACCAGGACACCGTTTGTAGAAAACGGAGACCGATCTACCAATGGCTCCCAGAATTTGGACTCTCGATTTGCGCTTATTTCGTAATTTGACACTTATATGCTCGCTATATGAGGTTGTGCTGTTATCCATCGTCGATGCTTTCGTATGTATTTTCGTTTCATTCCCCTACCCAGCTTATGATCCGCCCCTCTCTCCTTTGATGCTTTCTCTAGCTTAGCTTTTCTTTTGCTACACTCGTTTGGAACCTTCCTCTTCATATTTGTTTCGGTCTGGTAGTTAGTATATACCCAGCTCCCAAATTCAGAATTTTCCTCGGTTTCTGATTTGTGTGATCTCCGCGGGAATCGCCCTCGTTCGGCGCACCAGCTCCCGACAATACTTCGCACCCGTCTCACACCTGACCTATAAAGCTGGCTCCTCTCATCCGAGCGGTAAACCCGCTAAGACTTCTACCTCTTCAGCGAAAATACCTCTCAGCGCTATCATCGAGGTCAATCCACCAGCTGAACCCGAACATGTCGCAACAGATCGAAGCTGCCAAAAAGTTGGCTGCGTATACTGCTGTGGATAACTACGTGAAGCCGACTGACAAAGTGAGTAACTATATCCACACTGAGAGTTATGGCGCATCTTTCTAATGTCCATGGCTATAGCTCATTGGAATCGGTTCAGGTTAGTCCCAGTACCTCCGGAAAATGAATGGGGATGAACGAGCTCGAAGCCTAGGTTCAACTGTGCCCTATGTTGTGGAGCGGATTCTTCAGCAAGGAGAAGAAGTGAACAAGGATCGTATTTTCCTTCCAACAGGTGATGGACCTTTACCCTAGCAAGTCCTCGCAGCCATCTGACTTTCCCTGCTCTCTTGACCAATAGGGTTCCAATCGAAACAACTCATCATAGGCGGAGGATTGAGGCTGGGCGATGTTTCACAGTACACACGCATTGATGTCACTATTGATGGCGCCGATGAGTCAGTACGCCCAACGCGAACTTGGCTCTTCAGATGGCTGACTTGGACTCTCTTCGGTCGGTAGAGTCGACAGCAACCTCAACTGCATCAAGGGCGGAGGCGCATGTCAGCTCCAGGAGAAAGTCCTCGCTGAAGCTGCAAAGACGTGCGTTAGCAGTTCGACCGCGCCTACTCAAAGCGAAATCTGACCTCGGCACTCCAGCTTCATCGTTGTTGCGGACTTTAGAAAGAAATCCGCGATACTCGGAACATCTGTGAGCTTGGAACTTGGGCCTTTCCGCTCATTCAGTGCATTAATGGGTACTTTCGAATCAGTGGAAACAAGGCGTTCCCATCGAAGTCGCTCCGGGTGCCTACGCTCCGATGCTAGAACGCCTAAAGGAGATGGGATCTCCAAATGCTGCTCTACGCATGGCTAAAATGAAAGCAGGCCCTGTTGTGACTGACAATGGAAACTTTGTCATCGATGCTCCCTTCTCAGAGAAAGATTACAAGAATCCCAAAGAGGTCAGTAAAAGAAACTCGATTTCAGTGCAATAGGGCTGGGTCCACCTTATCTCACCCTCCACTATGACCTTTTCTTGTTCAGCTTCTCGTAAAATTGAAGATGCTCACCGGTGTCGTCGAAGTTGGTCTGTTCTGCGACATGGCCAAAGCTGCCTACTTCGGGAATGAGGTGGGTCGTAATGCTGTCAGAATACTGTGCATCTCAGGAATTCTAATTAATACTGCTATACCCAGGATGGAAGTGTGTCCATCAGATCGGCGGATGGAAAGACTGAGGAGGTTCAGGCGCATTGAGCCGCGAAATTTAGCTCTGCCCCTAGACACATTTCTCCCATCTCATCAAACCTTTTAGTTGTATACATGAAGTGAATTACGGTTGTGTTGGGGCTGGCTAGCGTGCTAGCTCGTCGTCAAGCCCGGCTTGCCGCCGAACCTAGTTAGAATGATGTCCACACTGAGATACCACACCCCTCCTCGGCCTCCCATACACAGCAGCTAAGGTAGATATCCGATTGCCCGGTTTATATTGATGTAACGTAGCATGCGAGTACTATTGACGCATTCGTGAAGGGAAATACGGAATCCGAGCTAAGCAATCACACAACCGTCTGGACCCATGGCTGGTAGGCCGTCCTCGCCGAGAGCCTGGAACGTACAGAAACATGAGATCTTCGATATTCCTTTGTCTCTATTTGCTGTACTCACAAATCCTGGCGGTAACTCGCCCATAATTTCTTGAGGTGGTGAGCCAAGAGTTTGCATCTGCGATTGTGATCTTAATGTCAGCACACCGACGACACTTCAAAGTGGCCAAATATTACCTCAGTCATCAGCTTCATCACTTCTCCAGACTTTTCGGGGTTACTATCGGAGTAGTCGGGTGATTCGAGGACCTTGACGGTTTGAGATATCAGAGTCTGCTGCCGTTTATATTTTTCAAGGTCTTCTTTGCTGAGTTTGCTCTCGTTTTCCTTGAAGTAGCCAGGGAACTGAGTACAAGAGATGGTTCAGATGAGGGGACGATTAAGTATCAGCCGTATGTTCTCTACCTTCTCGTCCAGCTCCTTCAGCGGTTCGTACAGGAGATCCTTTGACAAGAGTTGCGACATCATGTTCTCAAGCAAGCCTTGCACGTCTTCCGTATCTCCAAGATCACCCATGTCACCCATGTCCCCTAGCTGAGACAAAAGGGCTTGGAGCGGATCGTTCGAGTTGGCAGCGTCGGCCTGAGCATGGCGGGCAGTGGAAATGTCAGAGACACAGTGACAGGGAAACATGCAGAAGCGCACCTTTGAGGAGTTCTCGCTGTTCTTGAGCCTTTCCATCGCCTCTCTGATAGACTTTTGGAACGGATCTTCTGCTTGGCCCGCCGATGTAGAGGCTGTCGATGGACCAGCTTCTCTACTGGTACCAGCAACCTTCTCTGCAGGCTTGAACTCGGGGAACGAGTCACCAAACGCATTTGGGCCCGTTTCCAAGTCTTCCACGAGCATCTTCTCAAACGCTTCTCGCATCTCCTTCTCTTGGGGATCTGTTACTGGTTTACCCTCTGTCCCAACACCCCCTGATACAAGTTCCTTCATCATCGCCTCCATGCCCCTCGCGAATTCAGCAGCAAATTCGTCATCGTCTAGTTCAGGCATGTTCGGCGGTGGTTCTGGACCGAAAGGCTTTTTGGATGCGGTCGCTGCCGCTGCCGGCTTGGATGGCTGCGGCGGCGGGGGTTTTGAGAACTGGGTCAGGACGTCTAAAGAATGAAGGTGATCAGCCCCCAGGTCCTATACCGCACACTAACTAGAAACCCACCATCTAGATCATCAAGGTCGTCGTCGTCGACGGATACGGGAGGCGCAGGAGCTTTGCCGGTGGAAGACATGGTCGTAGTCGGAATTCAAACGCGTCGATCCACGCTAATGGCACGTGCAATAACCGGGAGCGGGTGGTCTCTTTGTTGGCACGGTGACGCTAAACCGATCTGTTATATATGCAAACTGTTAAGCTACGGACCTCTCGCTTATAGGTCTTGTGCAGGTGAGGTCGGCGGGGATCTGCCTCGTCCTCACGGGTGCGTACCTTTTCCGGGACTGATGGGCGCTTACATGGCTCACGGCCGCCATTTGACTCGACGATGAAGCAATCCCTTGCAAAGGAGAAGCCTGTGTTGGAAATATCGTCCCACATCAATTGCTCGCGTATCTTCTTGTTTCTCTTCTTCCACTATTCTGATGTGTGCATGATCTGATCCCGTGATTCAGCCGTGAGAGTGCTTGCTGCGAGTCCAACTTGCACCTCTACGACTCCATTTCGTCCATCATGAGCTCTCTAGATGTATCTTATAACCTCGTTGCAAAGGAGGAGATACCTGCTGCACTGGAGATAGAGCTGGCTGGTAAGGAATATAGCTCATGCTGATGAACGTATCGCGTCTAACGCCAAACTTTTAAGGCTTCCACCCGGATGAAGCCGCGTCTCGGGAGAGTCTCGAGTAAGTCTCGATGTTATTTGATCAACTTAGAAAGCTTAATTTCTATCAGATACCGCCAGGCCCATGCTCCGGATCTCTTTCTTGGAGCATACATCCCTGAAAGCCCTCCATCCGCCCACACCGGCAATCCTCTCAGCACGAGGAAGCTGATCGGCTACGTCGTCGCCACCATATCAGCTTCGGACACTGTTACAGAGGCTTCCATGAAGGAACATATTCCAGTAGCGCAAGGGGGAAAGAGCGTCGTCATCCACTCGGTTTGCGTTCATCCCGACTATCAGAGAAGAGGCATCGCGATCGGCTTGCTACGCGAGTATCTGGCGAGATTGGAAAAGGACGGGCCTCCTCAAATTGGGTCCGTCCGTTTGATTTGCCACGAGGAGATGTTGGAGCTGTATCGCAAGGCCGGATTTGAGCTCATTGGGAAGAGTCCTGTCGTCCACGGACCTAGAGAGTGGTTTGAGATGAAATACGACATGCCTTCCAAGGAGGATACCACGCAGAGGCAGCTCGAGATACCGCCGGAAGTGTTGGCTGCGTTGTTGAAGCCGTCGAGCAGTGGTAGTACTCCCGCTCCCCGACGGTTCACGTCGTTCCCTTCAATTCAGGACCTTGTGACCGACGATCCTTCTACCGGGGGCCAGTCAAACAAGTATAAACTCGTTTGCCCGAGGGACGGATGCCGTAGCGTTATCCTGCTCCCTGGTGTTGCGAAGCTCGTCGAGGCCGCGGCAGTGGAGGTGCGTCTGGAGGCCGCCGGTCGATTAATGGTTGTCCCTCCGTTGTGTGCTGACTTGTGATATCGTTATAGCTTGACTCCCCCAAAGATCTACCTCCACCGAGTGTTCTCGCACCCCTTCCCTCACCTCCAGAAACTATGGAATGGTGGCTGGTCGCACCCAATCCCATGCGTTTCGAGAACATTGGATTTTCGAAGACCGTCAACACTCCCGGCGGCTTACTTAAAATGCTTTCTTGTGCCGATTGTGACCTCGGGCCGCTCGGCTACAGCGAGGTCAGATCAACAGAATTTTGGGTCGCGTGTTCTCGTGTCGCGTACAGAGAGTCGTAGGGCGGGGCAATGATGGGTACAATGTACGTAGGACGGCGTCTTTGCAAGTTTGAAAGTATAAAAAATTCGCTGTAGCCAGTTAACGATAAATGATTCTCCGACTTCACATCGGTATCTAAGGAGCGAAAGGGTTGTGTGAGACTGCCCCGAATCCTGAAAGAATGCAGGACGTTTACCCACGGCTCGAGTTGTGCAACCTCACTCTCAACCCATTACGTTCATCAACCCCGTTTAGCCGTCGCAGCCGTCCAACTCGAGTCGTTAGCGGCTACGCTGCCCGTCAAGTTTGAGCCATTGCTTTTGCTCCTTTCTGCAATCCGCTCTACTAGTAATTCTGGGTGTCGTTCGGCATCTCAGTCTTTCCTCCAACCCTACACTACCGGCTGCTGCAAACTTGCCGGTCAAAAAGGGGCCAGCGACCGTCGAACGTCCACGCCTTTCAAAATCCCTTCGTTCATCAAAGTGACCGCTTAGTTGTCAAGTTGAAATTCGAAGGCAATCACACTTGTCATTGCGATTTGTTTTGGTGAGTGACCTCCCGCGTTTTCACCGCACGCGCGAGAGTTCTGGTTTGGACTGTTCAGCTGAACCGGGCCTTACTTCGCCATTTCGCCGTCTCCTCTCTCTGCACGCGCGCACGCGTCCAATTACTACCTTCGCAACGCGTGTCTTTTCTGAAGACGTCTCTTGACTAATTGGCCACACACACTATCTGCGTTTTACTACGTAGACTGCGCTTCAAAAGTTCTAGATTCATTCGTCATGTCAACAGCAGCATCCGGTTCAGGCGCACCTCCAGCAACACCATCGTCTGTGTCAGGCGAGCTCGGTGGAGATGAGCGAAATAGGTATGGACGCTTCCATCGCCAAATGCACCTCCCGGCAATTCTCCACCACGCGACGATCGATTGACTGGGTCCCATCCCCATTAGCGTCGTCATTAAAGTAGGAATGGTGGGCGACTCCCAGATTGGGAAGACGAGCTTGATGGTCAAGTACGTCGAAGGCAGTTTCGATGAAGACTACATCCAGACTCTAGGTGGGTCGCCAGCGTTGCCCTTTAGCCAGGTTGAGCAAGTCAGACCCTGACACAGAGTCCTTTCCTTTTCAGGGGTCAACTTCATGGAGAAAACAATATCAGTCCGGCGGACCACTATCACATTTTCTATTTGGGATTTGGGAGGTTTGTCTCGTGTGATATCCGGCAGGTGACGGGATTGCTGAGTGAGAATGCCGAAACTAGGCCAACGGGAGTTCGTCAACATGTTACCGCTAGTCTGTAACGATGCTGTGGCCATCCTGTTCATGTTCGACCTGTCAAGAAAGTCGACGTTGAACTCAGTAAAAGAGTGGTACAGACAAGCTAGAGGTTTCAACAAGGTCAGACGTGGCGCAGGATTGGATTGGAAGGTTGACTGACGTTCACGTTCACAGACCGCCATTCCTTTCCTAATCGGCACCAAGTTCGATACTTTTGCCACCTTCCCGCGAGACGAGCAAGAGGAGATAACAAAACAGGTACCATCATGATGGTGATTTTAGAGGAATTCCAGCTTACCACTTGACATGTAGGCGAAGCGGTTCGCGAAAGCGATGCATGCACCCCTCGTCTTCTGCTCAACCTCTGCATCAATAAACGTGCAGAAGATCTTCAAGATTGTCCTCGCCAAGGCGTTCGATCTTAAATGCGTGATACCGGAGGTACATAATGTTGGCGAACCCCTCCTCATTTACATGGACCAGTAATTTTCGGGCCGGCTCCGCATCTTTTCTTCCTTGTTGCTGTAAACCTGTAAAGGTCAGGAGTCGTAGCCTCGGATATGGGGAGGAAGTCCAATCTGCTAAAGGCGAAAAGGACTATTCTCAAACGGTGGCTGAAAACGTCCACCTGCTACCATTCGTCGGACTCTCTAATTAACTTGTCTTCGCTTTACTTGTCTATCCCCTTTATCTTATGCTGCCTTCAAATCCACACTCTTTATCCATCACTTTTACCCCATCATCTTTGATATACCTGGCGCAACCATCTCTCCTTTTTTGCCATAACTATCTATTCTCGCGCACCGTTTTCGATATTGCTGTCGAATCCCACCATGCTACATCCATCCTCTCTATGTTCTTCCTGGGTAGAAGTTGCATCTCAATCCCACATCCTTTCCGGAGACTGGTATAAGGTCATAACGCTGCAATATGCAGTTCGAAGTCCACATGTCCGAGGTCTATTGGTACAATCTAAGATAATGTGACAAAGGTATAATGCAACATAAAGGTATCCGCATGCAGGAGTTTGTGGTATCATAGAGATGCTATCTTGGCCCGAATGACGGCCCATGCCAAGAGTCGGTACGCAACTGTTATCGCGAACAAGATGCCGCAGTACTTGGACACGTTCCAGTCTTTCCAGCCAAGAAGCTCTAGTAATTGTTCTCCTGTCTGCACGAGGCACTGCCCGCCCATGACTTCTTCGTCGGTACAGTGCAGTCGGAGACCAACGGCCTCGTTGACCATGACTATTCTCGTGCTCAACTTGAGGGTTGTGCTCCAGGCCAAGGTACCCAACCATTGCGGTAACGAGACGCTCACAACACCCGACAGTTGGACGAGAATCGTGATGAACGTCGAGACAAGGCTAAGGAAGGAAAGTGGGTTAGGCTATCTTCGTTGAGTAAGGCGGGCAAAATGGACATACGAGACATTGAAGCCCATCGACCGGGTGAAGGAACCGAACATCATACCAATACTCTCGCCCGTTGAAACGAGCGCCCATTCCGCAAAGGCGAATTGGAAGAAGATCCGGGGATTGGTTTGCATGCCAGCTCCAATGTTTGTCACAACCGCAGCGAGCTGCGAGGGTCCGCGTCAGTCCCAAGAATTGCGAGATCAAGCAGAGAAGACCTACCAAAGCGCCAGCTATCTCGAGCGGCAGTTCAACGATTGTAAAGGCGAGCACGAAAGTGGATGCTGAATACGCGCCGCTGGTCCTAACTTCATGGAAGAAAATATCCCGATCTGCCGGGAAGACGGCGACGTTGTTCAATACGCCAACAAACTGCGGAAGGGTTAGTCAATAACATATTGTACCAACAAGGCGGGCACTCACGGCAAGCCTAAACGAGCAGGGTATGTGAGCACGAGGAGAGCAAGCAGTGTGCCAAGGTGTGACTTACGGAGAGATAATTTCGAGGACGAAACCCATGCGATCTTGGCCACCGGTTGGTCCATATTTCAGACGTTGATAGATCATAAGCATGATGCTGTAACGATGAGGATTAGAGGCCGCTCGAAAGGACGGGACCATGCCAGGCTTACCAAGCAAGCAGCGGGGTTTGATACAATCTCATCCAGAAGACTGAAACCAGGAGACAGTTAGCTGGAACGTTCGCGCCAAACGAAGAGGAGAGAGCACACTAACCCGGAGGCTGTCTCCACAGATTCCGTGCCATTCGCTCCAAAACGACCGGAAGAGCCACTATCACGGAAGCCTTGCCATCATAGTTCACGACTCCTTCGGGTCCTTGGACGGAATCACGATTGGCCGCCTTGTCTTCAACCTTCCTTGCCTCGCGCTCCGCCCAGTTGTCGATCATAAGGGATACGCGCTTCCGGGTAACTTGTTCCCGGTCTCCGCGAACATCTACCGAAACTAAGTCCAGAATCCAGTCGGCGGGGTTCACCATAGGCGGGAGTGGATATCCGAGGGAGGCGCATAGAGGTCCGATTTCTGATTTGGGGCAGCTGAAAGCAGTCCGTCCGCCTTTCGCTAAGAGAACGATGTTGTCGATACCAGCGTGCCAAATGTCTGAACGAGGTTGGTGTATAGAAGCTGGATGCAAGAATGTCAGCTCAGGAGGTTCTTGGCAAGTGGCAGTAGGTTTCTCACCAATAACGGTACGTCCACTTGCAGCGATAGCCTTGAGTGCCAGCATTACGTTCTATGTAAGAAACATTAGCTCCATCAGAGGTAAGTCCCCGAGGTGTCTCACGTGAGCAGTAAGAGCATCGAGTCCAGAGGTAGGTTCATCTGTTTAACCCGATTCTGAAGTTAGGAACTGTCTGCAACAGGGCGAGCCTTATGCATACCAACGACGAGAACCGCAGGATCTATTGAGAATGCGAGTCAGAAAAATGGCTACCAAGGCTGTTTAGAGACGACTTACCACTGATCATCTCAACAGCAAGACTCAGTCGCCGTTTCTCTCCACCCGAGATACCTTTCAAAAGCTCTCCGCCGACTACATTATCCGCACAATCAGTCAAGCCCAACATTTGGAGCACTTCCTCGGCACGGGCAATCTTGCGTTTCCGGCTCATGGTCTTAGGCAGGCGAAGAACTATACAGGGGACGGTGAGCGAGGGCACCGAGAGTATGAAATCCTAAACGTACTAGCAGCATATCGCAAAGTCTCTCTGACAGTCAGTGCAGGAAGATGGTGATTATCCTCCTGCTCGACGAAGGCGACCAAAGCACGGAATCCCCTGAACCGCGGTCGTCCGTTGAACAACACGGCGCCTTCAACTTGGAACCTTGCCATCGGGCCAGCGTTCATTTGACGGCCAGCGACGAGCTGGAGCAAACTACTTTTTCCAGCACCCGAAGGACCCTATGCGGAAGAACGTAACGTCGTCAGTTAAATCGCAGAATTATCCCAACGGAAGCGCGGTTTTTCGCACCATGATCGCGGTGACCTCCCCAGCAGGGAACTTAGCGTTGATGTTGTGCAGGATCGTTTTCTCCACGCCTCGGCGAGACCACTTTAGGCAAATGTGACGGACGTCCACGTCGATACGCTGGCGAGCAATCTCCATGTCGGCCGAGACCATCGCCTCCTTCCCAGAACCTGACGAGAAGAGCTGGTTCGCGTGTTTGACGCCTCCAGGACGGTACACCTTTTGAAATAAGTGCACGAATCAACTTCCGCGTACCTCTTTTGAACGCATTGGATGACATGCACTTACATGTAGAATGATCCCCGCAAGCGAATACGTGCCGACCACCATTCCACAAAGCGCGGCGATATAATAACCAGGGTTGATATTGGGCGAAACCAGGACACCGTTTAATACCTGATTCCCGTCGCATTGGTTTCGAGCTAGCCCTTCAATCCCATCGCACGAGAAGGAGCGATCACGGAATTGGCTGATGACGACAGAGCGGAATCCGTACTACGATCGAAATAAAAAAGTGGCATTTAGATCGAACTCGCAAAAAGAAAGAAGAAGACGAAAAAA
Organism: Tulasnella sp. 424; assembly: GCA_019633425.1. Classification (NCBI taxonomy): domain Eukaryota; kingdom Fungi; phylum Basidiomycota; class Agaricomycetes; order Cantharellales; family Tulasnellaceae; genus Tulasnella; species Tulasnella sp. 424. The sequence continues at coordinate 219,616 of WSUB01000029.1, read as the reverse complement.
AACAACTCACGTAGTACGGTGAGATGAACCTCATCCAATTAATGTACACCGGTGGTCGGAGGAGGCTGTCCAAATGAGATGAGTGGTGTGTCCACCCGCCATCGGGTCAGAAGTCTTGTACTCACAAGAGACCAGCAGTCATGATCATGAAAATCTGGAAGGAATTAACGATTGTCGAAGCCGTAGCATCTGTTTTTGCCAACCCGTTAAGAAAGATTCATTCAGTCAGACCGCCGGTATCTTGTGCAAAGAGAGAAAATTTGTCACTCACAAACCCGATTCAATGAACTCGATATCAGCGCAAACCCAACAGTCACCAGCTGGACCAATACATTTTCTGCGATAAAGATGCCAATAGCCCACGCGAAGTGGTCTCCGGTACGCATCCCGACCATGAAATAAATGATCAGTGCGAACAACGTCGCGGATATCCCGAGGACGGGTACGTTTGTGGCGAATTCCGAGATGAGCCAAGGGAAGACGGCGTATAAGTGGTCTTCGCGTTCGCGGTCGAAGAGGATGAGGTCGGTGTTGCAGTACTGTAAACGGGGCGAAAATAGCCAGATCAAGTAAGAAAAGCGTTCGAGTGGTAAGTGAGTTGATGAAAAGGGGGGTAACGAGAGACTTACGCGATAGACAGAGTAGATGAGCGTTAGATAAGTGAAATAAGGTAGATGTTGCAGGCTAAGAGTCTGACACAGGAACAACGTGTTCACGTGTTCAGTATCGAAACTATCCCCAAGGGTTTCAGGGAACTGGGCTAACCTTCAAACTTTGAATTCCAGACGGATCTTCTGGTAATCGGAAGAAAGCGAATCCCAAAATGGCACCGAGGATGATGGACTGGAGGGTGAAAGCCAACATTAGGCCGTAGTTCCTGCTGACATCCTTTGTCGCTCTACCCAAATCATGACGCAAGCCGTCAGCTAAGCCGAGTCTTGGGATCTCAGGGAGATTGGATTTTCCCCCACTCACCGAGAAAGCAAAACGGCCGTCTGCTTCAAAATCCCTATCCTCTTCATATCCCAATTCGTCTGGCTCAAAATGCTAGCCACCTCCAACGCGCTCGCATTCAACGGTGTCCGACTCGTCCGGTCCCTTCTCGGAGGTGAAAGTACCGCCAAAGTTCCCTCATCACCTTCATCCTCCTCCGAGCCCCTCTCGCCGTCCTCTTCATCCTCACGAGGTCGCACGAACGCCGGACCTTCCTCCTCCCACCTCCGCACCAATAAGCCCACCCTCTCCCTACTCTCTTCCTCTCTCCCTTCCCTCGTATCAACCGTACTAACATCGATCAACCAATCCATCGGGTTCACTCCATCACCGGGTTTAAAATCCTCGTTCACGTGTTGGAACCACGGCAAGACTTTTTCTCTGGGGCCGGAAAAGACGACTCGGCCTTTTGATAAGAGTAAGAGTCGATCGAATAGTGGGAAGGTTGCTGAACGGGGTTGGTGGAGCGTTAGGATGACGGTGCGGTTTCGGCGGGCGAGTTGGGAGAGGGTGAGGAGGAGGGCGTAGGCTGTGAAGGAGTCAAGGCCGGTGGTGGATTCGTCTGCCACGAGGACGGAGGGCATTGCGACGAGCTGTTGGGAAGAGGGTCGTGGTTAACATGTGCGGAAAAGTAAGGGGAGTAAGACTAATACGAACAGCGCAACCGATGCTCAACCTCCTTCGTTCTCCTCCGGAGATACCTTTCCTCAATGCACCACCGACAATCGTATCCGCCACGTCTCTCAAACCGAGCTCTGGATTGAAAGACTTTGTTATTGCCGACCCACGACAAGGAATTTATAAAGCGTGCAGCAGAACGAACCTTCAATCGTCTGAGTGACAATAAGCTCTCTCGTTTGCGCGCTAATCTCCTTTGGAAGGCGAAGAGCTGCAGCGTACCACAGAGTTTCTCGAACTACGGGTGATGCGGGTGCAAGTGAGAATCGGCATGCAGCGTTTGGCGATTAGGTAGATTTACCTGTCAGGTGTTCGAGCAACGTATCCTGCTGCTTAACGAAACCGATCTTGTCCTTCATCTTCCGAGCCGAGAGCGTTTTCCGTTCGGACACGCTGATACCTCTATGCGATGGCATGAAGGAGATTTCGCTACCCGAGCGAAGTGGCTTGAGGTTAGTAAAGTGTGGGGCCCGAAGTAACGCCGTGCAACGTTGGACTTTTTTTTTTCTGTCGACTTACCCGGATTCAATTGGTAGATTTGCCAAACGACCCACAATTGCATTGAGAACAGTAGTCTTGCCACTCCCCGAACCGCCGATGCTATCGAATTCAGAGATGAAACATGAAGGGATTAGTGAAAACTCGAACCAATCGAATGTTGAACGGGGGGTTCATGTCGATCGAGACACTCACATTGCGAGCATTTCCCCACTAGCACAAGTAGCGGAAACGTTTCTGACGATAGATTTTGGTTGACCATCAGCATCCTCGGCGGGCTTGCTGAAAAATTTGCCAAGGATTGGGAAACCTCCCGAAGAGGTCGGAACACCGATAGTAAGGTCCTCGATTTCCAAGTCGAATGGTGGAGGTGGGGGTAAAGATGTCATGTAATTATCTTCAACGTCGATATGAGGGAGTAAAGTGGCATTGAGCATGTCCTTGGGGCTTTGACTTGCGTTGCTGGGTTTGAGGTCGTCCAACTCGACGTCTTCCCCTCCATCCTTGTCGTTTGTTCGAGTCCGTTGATGAGTTGATGAAGGTGAATCGTTGAGGGTGTTGTTATTTTCCTGAAGATCGTTATGGCTGATGACGGTCTCGACAAGGGATTCCCGATTTGCAGGTGCGCGAAGCTGCCGGTCTTGAGTTGCCGCAGAAGCCGGTGATGTTTGATTAACGTTGGCGGTGGCGTCGGCGCCCACCGCCGGCACTTCAAGGAGGTCGCTGCTGCTCATCCTTGTCGAGTGCACCGAGAAGCAGACAGCGAGGTGGTAGAAGAGGAGAGAGAAGGAGTGTTGAAGGGGGTGGCGAGTTTTGCAGGAAACTTTCGTGAGATTGGGATTGGGTGGGGATCTCCGAACCATCCGGTGAGAGGGATTTGTCCGGAGACACACCGCAACGTGCCTGTCGGATCCCTCCAGCCACAATCATTGGTCTCGCCGTACACAGAAACCCTTTTCATTTGTTGTCTACTCCAACGTTTACAGCCGACGAGCACTTTGACCGTCCCACTGAACTTGCCAATGTTGAGGGGGATTAGGGGTCGTCGGATCTCACACCGGGCCACACGCGAGGGTCTTGGAGGGTTCTACCGCCGACTCGACGACCGCGCGGACATTTTGTTGTGATTCTTTCCGACCCACACTTCGCAACCGGGTCAAAATGAAGTGCACTCGGCATGGGGTGCACCGCAAAACGCTATTCATTACCGCTCTCACACGCACTTGATGCAGACAACGCGCGCCTAATTTTTCCACAACGTATGCCATTAGACGAAACACATTCGGCAAATCCCTCAAAATACATATTACGATGAATAGAATCCCCCATCTACCACGACCCACTTCACCCGAAAGTCCAGTTCCCAGCGGTATGCCCTGACGACTCCTTGGGAGGTTGCCGAGCGATTGACTGCTGGGCTTTCGACCAAATGCGCGACGGATAATGAAGATCGTTCACGGATTCAGCCACCGACTTCGGTCTATGGGCTGGACGAGACGTCGACCACTGCCATTCAACGCCACCACCAGTCTGCGGGGAAACCACCGGCATCCCTGGCACCTCTGCAGCCACGCTCTGAGGCTGGCGACCCGTAGACTGAGAGTCCTGCAGCCAAGGGAGAGTAGGATAATAAACGTCATTTATCTGTTCGGAGAGCGATTTCGGCTGATGGTTCGTTGTCTGTGGCTGCCGTCGAGCACTGGGAGTGGCGGGGGTCGTCGAACGATTCAATCGCATCCGCTCCAGGAATTCAGCCAACGAGATCGAGCTCGCCGTAGGGTCCGGGAACCCACTTGTCGTTGTTCGCTGCTGATGCATACTCCCAGCCGACGTTTGGGAGATCGAAGCAGAGGTGGGAGAGGTAGGTCCACGCGCATTTGATTTCCGTTTCTTGGGTTGAAGGTATCGTAGTGGAGGTCGCCGAGGGTTACCTTCACCAGGGAACAAGGGCAACTGTTCACCCAACAGACTGTCCACAGGTTGACCTGCTTCCAGCAAGGACACCGCACGCTGACACTCTTGAATGTACCGCTTGTTCACACGTAGAGATACCCCATTGGCGCAGTTCTGAAAAAACGCGATAGAGGTGAAAAAGAGACAAAACGCGCTTCAAAAATGACCTGTGATCACGGAAGACGAACCTTGATTGAAATAAACGGATCAACCACGACGAATTTGCTGTGCTTCCAATCCGCCGGCTCAGCGCCAACAGCAGGATCAGCCGCCGCAACGTCATTAACGTCGCTTGCCAATGCCGCATCCTGCCCAGCCGACTTCTCTTGCACTTTGGTCTTCGGTTTCGGATCCCTCTCATCCACCATCGGCTCTTGCCGCCGGTCTAATCCACCTTTCTTGATATCCAAAACGTGGGTGTCGTACTTGAACTCGTATGCAAAGAACCTTAAACGCCCTTCGCGTGTTAGCCCAAGTTTGACGAGGTCAAGAACACGAAGAGCACCTGAACCACCCGTAAAGCGCATCACCCAACGCCATCGAACGGCCCTTCCATCCTCGTTTCTGATACACAGCAAGAGACTCGAATCTCGTATCAGTCCAAAGCCTCTTGTCCCTTTTCAACTTTAACCAAAACCCAGCCGTTTCCTTGTCAAGTTGACCGACGGCGTTTGATTGAAGGTTTGGCAAGACGCCTCTGGTCTATTGGAGGAGATAATCATGAGCAAACCAAGTTCCGGACTCTTCCAAAACCAAAAATAAAAATAAATTACCTGCAAGAACGCCACGATCATCAAAGTGAGGCAATAACTGCTATACGAACTCGGCCCGTCCTGTCCAGACGCGTCGTTGAACGCCCACGATTTCGCCCACTTCTTGATGAAGAAAATCATCGATCGCAAAGGCGCCCATGCGTTGCAATAGTTCGCCAGGAGGACAGTATTAACGCATCCAAGCGCTTTGTTGCAGTTCAAGTTGATGTTGAGGCGAGTTCGGGGATCGTAGAATTTCACGATGGGGACCGTTGCGCCTGTGATTGCCATTACGCGTTGGAAGCCACCGTCTTGGAGCGCCCAACCGACTTCCCTAAGGTGAGAATGTGTCATTTGAAAGCGTGACGATGGAATAACGTTGGCACTCACTTCATGTTGTAGACAGCTGACAGGTCTTCGCTTTTCACTGACGGATGCCATCCTCGACCAAGGTCAGGATCCTGCAAAGAAAACCCCCAAACGCCCGCTTAGCCAACGTCCTCGAGGTAGTATCATACTTTTTACGACTCACCAGAATAATCATATCCAAATTACTCGTCGCCGAATCAACCCCGTACTGCGTGCTCCCGAAACACTGAACCAGGTACTTCTCTCCAAACGTGGAACGAATAACGTGATCCACGCTCACGATCGTTCGCTGACGAGCGGCTAGGATCGATGCGTCTGGAGCTTGAGACTACCCCAAAAAAGCAAATCGAAGGGAGGAATCCGACATCAAAACTCGCGGCACGCAGAACCAAGAGGGAAGGATTTTCCTCACCGAAATCATACGCTGAATAACGACCTCGATCAGAGGGTCCAAAAAGGGCTGAGCAGGAGGCGACGACCGAACGGCCTCCACCGCTGGTCCGAAAATGCAATGCAACGGGGCCGTGGCTTCCAATTCGGTGATAGTCCGTTTCAGAGCCGATTGAAGGCGGTTCCAAGTACTTGACGAGAGGTTGGACGCATGGTTCTACACAAAAAAAGCATACACGTCCCGTAAGCCAAGCGTGCCTGTTTCAAAAAACGCGACTCACATAAAATGGTAAAAAGGGGTCTTGCACAAAGAGTGGTGGTTTGTGGGATGCTGCTTGAAACGCTGGGTCCAAACTTTCATGGTGTTCACGCAGAGGTAAAGGTTGGGCTCGAACGGACATCACTCGCTTTGTGATTTTACCGTCACTGAGGAACCTAAAAAAAGGCGAAGGGTCGCGAGTGATGGTTAGTACAATCGCCAAGATCCCCTCGCGTTGCAATCCTCACTTGAAGAACCCGTAAATGACCTCTTCCGCCGGAGCATGTTCCAATCGTTGGCTCAGTTGATAGCTCCCTATCTTAGCCTTCTTCGTAGCCTTTAGGAAGGTATTGGCATCATCAACAGCGTTTCCGCTTCTCGGCTCGTACGGTGTCATCTTCTGCAAATCGTCCAACCCGTACCCCGTCCTCAAATACGTCAAGACGAGAAGAGCCAAGCACGCGGGGCTGAACTCGTCGGGTTCCACGTCCCATGATCGAAGCCACAAATCAAAGAACGGGAATAGAGCGTAAAGCGGTTGGTAATGCCACTTATACGCATTTAACGGCGCGTTCAGAGGCGCATGGAATGGGGAGGGTGGTAGGAGGTCGAATTCGATGCCTTCGATGGTGCATTGCACTGGGTCTGGCAACTTCCCTTCTGAACTTGCCTGAATTTGCAAGAACGGCGAGATCCCTTGTATGATGGATTCCAGAGGTCGAAGGTCCGGCGACTTGCGCGACGACCGCTTCGTTTCGCCATGTTCGAGCGGTGCTACGTGTAACGATGTTTCGCCCAACAACTTGAGGTCGTCGGTTTGCTGCGTGAGTGCGACTTGAAGCACGCTTGTTTCCGTCTCGAACGAGTACGTCCAAGGGCTCGCGTCGATGACCCGCCAGCTGGTTATTGAGCTGGTGGCGTCTTGAAGCGTGGCCAGAATGGCACGTCGGGTTTGGATGGTTTCGGGAGATGCGGCATGGCGCTGCCGATTGACAACAAAAAGTCCACACCACTCTTCAGCTTTGTCCTCGTACGCTCGAGGAGGGAAAGACTGTACATACGTGCACGATGTGATACATGTCGCTCTCGATGCATGGATGCCATGTCCCTGTCGAAGAGCCATGAGCGGATGGACAAGCTCCAGAAGTCGACGTAACGGGCGTCGGACCCGCTTGTGGTTTCCTGATTTGCATTTTGACTATTTTCTTGCTCGATCGGGCTGTAACCAAGTTTTCTGCTGGTCCGGCTTCTTTCTTTCAAGAGGTACTGGAACGTTCTTGCCTGTAATGCGTAACGCCTTCGGTACCGGTGACTTTGGATGTGAATGAACGACTACTGAGGTGTAATGGGTTTTGAGAGAGGAGGGGATGGAATCTCCTTGTAAGCGGGTCTTTAAAGGTTTTGAGAGGTTCCTAATCGGGATAGCGTTGGAGGACCTTTGTCCCCCTGCGCACAGACCTCCATGTTCACTGTCACAAAATCACGCTCATATTTTCTAGATTTCTTGCACCGACCAAAGCTCGTCAGATCCGGTTAAATAGAAGATGAACAATAACGCCTTTCTTGACTGGTTCGAGAGACCGGGGGGGGGTGAATATGCCAAAGACCTGATCGGACTACAAGGTTTCCCTGATACGGGGCATGGAGCTGTCGCCCTCAAGAACATGAAGGTCAGTATCATACCGTTCTATTGGAGTAATCCGAGAGAAGAAGGAGGACTAACGCTTAAAGTAACGATTACAGGAGGATGAGACGCTTTTTGAAATACCCCGTGATCTCGTTCCGTCCACTCGCCCCTCAGAACTATCTAGCTTAAGCTTACTGGGGGAGGAGGACTGGGAATCCCTCGGGAGCGGTTGGGTCAGCCTCATTCTCTGCATGATGTGGGAGGAAACAAAAGGTCCCGAAGGCAAATGGGGAGACTACTTCGGTTTGTCCCATCCTCCAAAGCCGACAAACGCTATTCAGATCGCTTCTCATATGCACTCAATACATACACACACGCCTAATTTTTCACAACGTATGCCATTAGACGAAACACATTCGGTAGATCCCTCAAAATACATAGTACGATAAATAGCATCCCCCATCTACCACGACCCACTTCACCCGAAAGTCCTGTTCCCAACGGTATGCCCTGACGACTCCTTGGGAGGTTGGCGAGTGATCGACTGCTGGGCTTTCGACCAAATACGTGACGGATAATGAAGATCATTCACAGATTCAGCCACCGATTTTGGTCTATGGGCCGGACGAGACGTTGACGACTGCCATTCAACGCCGCCACCAGTCTGCGGGTAAACCACTGACATGCCTGACGTCTCTGCAGTCACGCTCTGAGGCTGGCGACCCGTAGACTGAGAGTCCTGCAGCCAAGGGAGGGCAGGATAATAAACGTCGTTGATCTGTTCATCGAACGATTTTGGCTGATGGTTCGTCGTTGTCGGTGGCTGCCGTCGAGCACTGGGAGTGGCAGGGGTCGTCGAACGATTCAATCGCATTCGCTCCAGGAATTCAGCCAACGAGATCGAGCTCGCCGTTGGGTCCGGGAAGCCACTTGTCGTTGATCGCTGCTGTTGCATACTCCCAGCCGACGTTTGGGAGATCGAAGTAGAGGTGGGCGAGGCAGGTCCACGCGCATTAGATTTCCGTTTCTTGGGCTGAAGGTACCGCAGTGGAGGTCGTCGCGGTTTACCTTCACCAGGGAACAAGGGCAACTGTTCACCCAACAGACTGTCCACAGGTTGGCCAGCTTCCAACAAGGACACCGCACGCTGGCACTCCTGGATGAACCGCTCGTTCACGCGCAGAGATACCCCATTGGCGCAGTTCTAAAAAAAAACGCGATAAAGGTGAGAAAGAGACAAAACGCACTTCCAAAACGACATGGACGAACCTTGGTTGAAATAAACGGATCAACCACGACGAATTTGCTTTGCTTCCAATCCGCCGGCTCAGCGTCAACAGCAGGATCAGCTGCTGCAACGTCATTGACGTCGTTTGCCAATGCCGCACCGTCCTCTTCCACCGCATCCTGCCCAGTTGCCTGCCCGGCCGACTTCTCTTCCACTTTGGTCTTCGATTTCGGGTCCCTCTCATCCACCATCAACTCTCGCCGCCGGTCCAATCCACCTTTCTTGATATCCAAAACGTGGGTGTCGTACTTGAACTCGTATGCAAAGAACCTAAAACACCCTTCGTGCGTTAGCCCAAGTTTGACAAGGACAAGCGTCGATGGATGCACCTAAACCAGCCATAAAGCGCATCACCCAACGCCATCGAACGGCCCTTCCATCCTCGTTTCTGATACACAGCAAGAGACTCGAATCTCGTATCAGTCCAAAGCCTCTTGTCCTTCTTCAACTTTAACCAAAACCCAGCCGTTTCCTTGTCCAGTTGGCCAACAGCGTTTGATTGAAGGTTTGGCAAAACTCCTCTGGTCTATGGGGAGAGGAGATGATCATGAGCAAATCAGGTTCCAGACCCCTCACAATAAGAAGATTTACCTGCAAGAAAGCCACGATCATCAAAGTGAGGCAATAACTGCTGTACGAACTCGGCCCGTCCTGTCCAGACGCGTCGTTGAACGCCCACGATTTCGCCCACTTCTTGATGAAGAAAATCATCGATCGTAAAGGCGCCCATGCGTTGCAATAGTTCGCCAGGAGGACGGTATTAACGCACCCAAGCGCGTTGTTGCAGTTCAAGTCGATGTTGAGGCGAGTTCGGGGGTCGTAGAATTTCACGATGGGGACCGTTGCGCCTGTGATCGCGATTACGCGTTGGAAGCCACCGTCTTGGAGCGCCCAACCGACTTTCCTAAGGTGAGAATGTGTTATTTGAAAGCGTGACGATTGAAAAACGTTCGCAATCACTTCATGTTGTAGACAGCTGGCAGGTCTTCGCTTTTCACTGACGGATGCCATCCTCGACCCAGGTCAGGATCCTGCAAAGAAAAACCCAAACGTCTGCTTAGGCCAATCCTCGAGTGGTATCATACTTCACGACTCACCAGAATAATCATATCCAAATCACTCGTCGCCGAATCAACGCCGTATTGCGTGCTCCCAAAACACTGAACCAGGTACTTCTCTCCGAACGTGGAACGAATAACCTGATCCACGGTCACGATCGTTCGCTGACGAGCGGCTAGGATCGATGCGTCTGGAGCTTGAGACTACCACAAAAAGCAAATCGAAAAGGAGGAATTTGACATCAAGACCCGTGGCACGCAGAACCAAGAGGGAAGGATTTTCCTCACCGAAATCATACGCTGAATCACTACTTCGATGAGAGGATCCAAAAAGGGCTGAGCAGGAGGCGACGACTGGACGGCCTCCACCGCTGGTCCGAAAATGCAATGCAACGGGGCCGTAGCTTCCAATTCGGCGATGGTTCGTTTCAGACCCGATTGAAGGCGGCTCCAAGTACTTGAGGAGAGGTTGGATGCATGGTTCTACAAAGAAAAAAAAGGAAGAAAAAAACAGCATAAACGTCCAGAGCGTCGCGGTGTCTGTTTGAAAAACGCGACTCACATAAAATGGTAAAAAGGGATCTTGCACAAAGAGTGGAGGTTTATGGGATGCGGCTTGCAATGTTGGGTCCAAACTTTCATGGTGTTCACGCAGAGGTAAAGGTTGGGCTCGAACGGACATCACTCGCTTTGTGATTTTACCGTCGCTGAGGAATCTGAAGGATGCGAAAGGATCGCAGATAATAGGTTAGTACAAACGCCGAGATCTCTCGCATTCAAATCCTCACTTGAAGAACCCGTAAATGACCTCTCCCGCCGGCGCATGTTCCAGTCGTTGGCTCAGTTGATAGCTCCCTATTTTACCGTTCTTCGCAGCCTTCAAGAAGGTATTGGCATCATCAACAGCGTGTCCACTTCTTGGCTCGTACGGTGTCATCTTCTGCAAATCGTCCAACCCGTACTCCGTCCTCAAATACGTCAAGACGAGAAGAGCCAAGCACGCGGGGCTGAACTCATCGGGTTCCACGTCCCATGATCGAAGCCACAGATCAAAGAACGGAAACAGAGCGTAAAGCGGTTGGTAATGCCACCTGTACGCATTTAACAGCGCGTTCAGAGGCGCATGGAACGGGGAGGGTGGGAGGAGGTCGAATTCGGTGCCTGCGATGGTGCATTCCACCGGGTCTGGTAATTTCCCTTCTGAACTGGCCTGAATTTGCAAGAGCGGCGAGATTCCTTGAATGACGGATTCCAGAGGTCGAAGATCCGGCGACTTGCGCGACGATCGCTTCGTTCTGCCATGTTCAGGCGGCGCTACGTGTAACGGTGTTCCGCCCAACAACTTGGGGTCATCGGTTTGCTGCGCGAGTGCGACTTGCAGCACGCTTTCTTCCGTCTCGAACGAGTACGTCCACGGACTCGCGTCGATGACCCTCCAGCTGGTTATCGAGCTGGTGGCGTCTTGAAGTGTGGCCAGAATGGCACGTCGGGTTTGTACGGTTTCGGGAGATGCGGCATGACGCTGCCGATTGACAGCGGAAAGTCCACACCACTCGTCAGCTTTTGTTCCGGGCGCTCGAAGAGGGGAAGGATGTACGTACGTGCACGATGTGATACATGTCGCTCTCGATGCATGGATGCCATGTCGCAGAGCCATGAGCGGATGATGGGCCAGCTCCAGCAGTCGACGTAAGGGGTGTCGGACCCGCTTGTGGTTTCCTAGTTTGCATTTTGACTGATTTCTTGCTCGATCTGAGTTGTAACCAAGTTTTCTGCTGGTCCTGCTTCTTTCTTCCAAGAAGTACTAGTGGAACGTTCTTGCCTGTGATGCGTGACGCCTTCGGTACCGGTGACTTTGGATGTGGACGACTCCTAGGAAGGTCTGCCGCAACCAACTTTTTCGACTCGCGCTTCGCGAACGATTTCTGCTGCTGCTTCTGTCCTTGTTCCCTTTTCCTCGGTAACGGGGGTGAATAGCTCGGTTTGATGCTTTGGACGACCTTCTTCTGCGCGGCCGAGTGAGCTGAACGACGTTGGTGGAGTTGGAAGGGTGGCTCAGCGGGTTGGTGGTAATTCGTCCAGCGAAGGATTAGAGCGAGACCGAGCGACGGTCGACTCGCGACCCGTACCAAGAAAGACGTCTTTAAGAACTGTCGGGCGTTTGTCGCGCTTGGGTTTTTGTGTGTTTTGTAAAAGTAGCGAAAGGGGAAGGACTGACAAAGGGCCAAAGGCTGTGGACGATCGCACACTGGTTTCGCGAGATTTCGAAATGAACCGAGACCAAAAGGGGGAATGGGTGCAGCGCTGTAAACATTTCAAAAAATTGAAAATAATAGAAGCAAAATTCCCAGTCGGCTTTCAAAGGTCCTCATGCCATGCAAGTCGGCTTTTCACTCATGATATGTGCACGCTTTTAGGTGTGAAGGTCCGTCATGGCGGGGACATGATCCATTTTTGTTGCGTGAAAGGTAACGATTACGAAATAGACAACGTTTGACAAAAAAGAGAACAATCCTCATAAACTACGTAGGTCCGTCGTACTCCTCATACGATCATCCACCTCCGACTCAAAGTACAGCGGGCTGTTTAGAGCTTGCAGCAGGGGACGGTAGCAGAGGGAGAAGTGCCAGTGGGGTGCCACCTGAGAGCAGAAGCGTTGACGTCGAGCTTGAGCGACTTGTAACCGGCAAGGGTCATGGTGATGTCCAAGTCGGCGAGCAAGCTCTTCATGACGCTGTTAGAGTGAAAAAAACACGCTCGTCAGTAATCAAACTCTCCCCCAGCCAAACAATTGAGCACGTACTGTCGGACACCACGCTCGCCACCGTGAGCCATACCGTAGACCCATGGGCGACCAACGAGGACAGCGTCAGCACCGAGGGCAACAGCCTTGAAGATGTCGGAACCAGTGCGGATGCCAGAGTCGAAGAGGATGGTCATGCGGCCCTTGACGGCTTCGACGATCTCGGGGAGGACGTCGAGCGAGGCGGTCTCACCGTCGATTTGACGGCCACCGTGGTTGGAGACGACGATACCGTCGCAGCCGTATTCGAGAGCCTTGAGGGCATCGTGAGCGGACAAGATACCCTTCAGGACGACGGGGCGGCCACCGGTGACTATTGACCAGCGATTTAATTAGAACCAGGTCCGCGGTGAACGTGAGACCGATCACTTACTGTGCCTCCATTGCCAGACGAGCCAGCGGACCTTCTCCCAGATGTGGGCCTTGCCGTGGTAGACGTGGTGGTCGACCCACTTGGTGGTGTCGGTCTTGCAGTCACCGTGCTTCTTAACGAAGACGGCGTCGGAGAGACCGATGTCGTTGCCCTTGCCCTCGTAGAAGGGATAGCTGGCGTTGTCGATGGCCTCGCTGGCCCAGCCAGTCTGCCACGCGTCGACGGTGAACATGAGGACATCGTAGCCGGAGGTCCAGGCACGGTTGAGGAGGGAAAGGGTCACTTCGTCATCGTGGCCCATGTAGAGCTGGAAGAAGCGAGGAGCCTTGGGGTGGCCGTGAGTGCCTGAGGGACCGCGCCAGACGGAGTTGGAGTCGTTCTTGACGAGAGCACCGAAGTCGTTAGCGGCAGCGACATTCTCGATGCTGCAGCTGGCAGCGGTGGAAAGGCAGTAGGGAAGTCCAAGTTCACCAGCAATCCTGAGAAATTGGTGTTTTGATTAGGGTCCCAGCTCGAGTGCAGAGCAGATAACGCGAAACACGTACTTGGCGGGGATGGTCTCGCCACCGCAGCAGTCGTAGAAGCTGTTCAAGCCGATGGGAGCGAAGATAACTGGGGCTGGGATGCGGTGGCCGAAGAGGCAGACGGTGAGGTCACGGCAGCAGGTGTCTTCGAGAGCCCTGGGGATGATCCTCCAATGGTAGAATGCCTCCCTACACGTGGACAAAATGATCGAAGCAGCAGTCGGCGGGCATGTCAGCACGCCGCAACAACACAACGCCAAGGCCACTTCGGCTCAGCCCAACGCAATCTGAATTGGAATTGTACTGACCTGTTGGCACGCTCGGTCCAGCCAGAGCCGGCGGTGGCAGCGACGTAAGAGAAAGCAGCACCAGTGAGCTTCTGCTTAGCAGAGATCTCAAGCTTCTCGGGCTCAATAGAGAATGATGGGTCTGAACGCAAAAATGAAAACGATGGCGATCAGGGAAACTGGTTTGAACAACGAAACGGAACGACCAATGGTAGGTACTCACTGATGCCCTTTGCGCCGGCGAGGAAGATCTCGCGCTGGTAGAGCGAGTACGCGGGGGAAGGAGACTTGCACTTCTGATGGGGGTCCATAGTAGTTTTAGTTACTCGAACGTGAGTTTAGAGGAGGAGAGTGCTTTGGGGGGTGGGGAGGTGAGGGAGGGAGGACTGTGTGCTGGCAGATACGCTGAAGTCGAGGGTTTATAAATGGTTGGGAGACGGTGTTGATGGGAGAGGGCTGGATGCGTGGCTTCCGGGCGGAAAAGGACTCGTCACATCCCGGTTTATGAGATTAGAAGCAAAAAAAGGGCGATGTACTTGTTGTGCCTGTTGCATTTTCAAAGGGTCCACTCCCGGTCTCAATCCAACACCGACGCCCCCGTCCCCCGCCCATATCTCATGAGAAAACCTCGATATCGATGATCACGAGCGATATTTCTCCTCCAAAATAGCATTCTCCAGCGCGCAAAGCCGCCGGCGGCAAACCAAAACAGGCGCGGGGGGGACGCGATTCGCGGCTGTTGGACTTCCGATCGTTGGCAATTTCACCAGGCACATCCGATTCTCACGTTTCTTTTTCGGAGCTTTCAACAGCGCCCATCCGCACTTCCCTAGACAAACGCCCAAAATCGCTCCAATCCGACGGCTAATCGTATCCAAGTTGATGCGTCCCGTCCTAGCCTCTTTTCGGACCTTGCCGTTTTCATAATATGGTTTACGTGTGACTCGGCTTTGCGCATTTCCGAGTTTCATCTTTGTTTTATGTATTTGCGCAGCACTTTTCTCCAATTCGCTCCCTTTTTTTCAAGCCTTCGAGAGATCAGGCCACAAAGTGAGCAGAGTACCCTTCCGATGGCTTTTTTTTTTTGTTGTACAATCCGGTGACTTAAACCTTGGTAAATTACGAGAGGCTGGCACGTTGTTTTCCCTTACTGGGACTCGGCACGGATGGGGCACGCCTTCACTCCCCGTTCCAGCCATTGGCGGCATGCCTACAGCACGCGTCCCAACACAAATCTTTCGCCCTTTTCAGGATCACTAGACGCAGTGTCCACAGGGAAAGCACCAATCGATGCTCTTAGTGTCTCCTTACAGCCATTTGGTGGTACCCGAGGGTGTCTTGCAGGGCGTGCGCAACGTTTTCGCAGCGTTCGAAGAAGAGCTTATCGAACCTAGCAAGCCACCAAACTCCAACATCTTCTCGCCGAGTCCTCATCCAAGTCAAGTTCTCAACTCCAAGACACTGGTTAAAAGACACTCTGTTTCCGAACCGCCCTTTCATTGTTCCAGGCCTCCCTTCGGTCCGTTCCCATGAACACGCCTATGCCCAACGGCTGAACGGACGCTTCCGATAGCGCTATCTCGTTTTGACACGCGCAGATAATGAGTTCCCTTTCAGCCAACCATGCTTCAACTCATCATGTCCCGACTAGGCGGCTCATTGTACCCCGTGGGTGTTGCCGCGCTCTATGGTGGAACGCCGCCGCCGGATGGGCGCCAAATTTGGTAGCTTCGTTCCTCTTCCCAAGGGTGCACCCTCCGTCCGGTGATCGTAGCTGGCCGCCTACCCGAGTATCTAAATCTGCCCCTGCGTATCGAGTTTGTATCGAAAATGCACGCGATGTATGATAGGTTGCGCACGGGCAAATCGAGGCGATATCGAAGCTCCCCTCTGTTCAACACAGTGTAAACGCGTGTTGCACCTCCCTTCTACCCGATGGATTAGAGATGCAGATCCCGTGGTTGCCCACCCTACCCGCAATTAGCATCGAAATTCCTTTTGAAAAAAACATTATGTTATTTAAAGATCTTTAATCGCTTTAAATATGTAGTCACCAAGCGACCGCCTCCCAAATGGGACTTTCGGCCGCAACCGAGTCTCTCTCCCTTGCAGAACGACGAGCCAAGACCACGATGATCTAGCCGGGCACCTGCCATTATTCGCCTAGCAATCAAGTTCATGCCCGCGGCCATGTGCCGTTCATGCTTCCAGGGCCTCGCTCAGAACCCTCTTTTGCTGTTCTCGGTACGAGAGACTTCGACATAGTTGGCCGTGATGTCGAGCATGCCGGCCTTCTCGATGGCTCGTGCAAGCCTCTTGAGAACATTAACACTGGTGGAGCTTGATGTCTGCCACGAAATGCTCGAGCAACCCCGGTTCAATATTGGGGCTGCCGTCGTCTTCTGAGTAATTTAGTGCCCTTTGAACCCTTGAAGTATATGAATGAGGCTGCGTTGAATGCGAGGCTCCCACGTCCATCTGCCTCCTGCTCGACTTTAACTCTTGCGACACCATGGCGAGGACGGGCTTCCCATTCCGAGCTTCGGCCTCCGTTTTTGGAGCACTAAGAATGCCCCGTTTCCACCTCCTGGTTTTGGTCCAGTGTGCAGGAAGATTCTTCAGTACACCGTGCTAAAACAGCTCTTCGTCGTCTGTGCTAAGTATTCAGTGCGATTGCATCCTCCAGACAAGACGAGACAACCTGAGCCGATTTCTCCGTGAGACGATCACGTGAGCCCTTCCGATTCACCCGTCGCTAAGTCTGTTGCAAGAGACGCTGGGGAGGTTAACTGTGAGCATCCTCTATCCGCTCAAGGGCATATCTCATGGCCCGTCTCGCCAATTTCGCTGAGTGAGGGGGGTACCCGTACTTCCATCTCATGGGCTAGATGCAGTGTATAGGAGAAGCCCCTAACGACCAAGCAGCTATTTACCCTCCGTGCTCGTGAATAATCAGTGCCATTGCATCCTCTAGAAGAGGCGAGACTCTCGAGTTGATTTCCCGTGAGACTATCACATGAGCCCGTCCAATCATGAAACCCTCACCCGTCGCTAAGTCTGTTACAGGAAACGCTGGGAGGTTAATTGTGAGCATCCTCTATCCGCTCAAGGACACATCTCATGACACATCTCATGACCCGTCTCGCCAATTTCGCCAAGTCGGGAGGACGGGGAGTACTCGTACTTCCACCTCATGAGCTAGATATAGTGTATAGTTATAGGAGAAGCCCTTAACGGTACACCATGTCCAAGCAGCTATTCACTCTCCGTGTCCGTGCGGAGTAATCAGTGCCATTGCCTCAAGAACAGGCGAAACGTTCCCCGTGCGAGGATCACGTGACCTCTTCCAATTATGAAGCCCTCACCGGTCGCGAAGTCTGTTGCAGGAAACGCTGAGAGGTTTACTGTGGAGCATCCTATCTCTGCTCAAGGACACATTTCATGACCCGTCTTGCCAATTTCGCCAAGTCCCCCGGGGGGGGAACGCGTACTTCCACTTCATCGGCTAGATATGGTGTCCAGGAGAAGTCCCTGACGGTCCACCATGTCCAAGCAGCTGTTCACCCTCCGTGCTGAGTAATCAGTGCTATTGCATTCTCTAGAAGAGGCGAAACGACAGAGCCGATTTCCCCGTACGACGATCACGTGACCCCATCCAATTATAGAGGCCTCGCCATTTGCCGGGTCTGATACAGGCTAAGCTAGTAGGTTAACTGTAAGTATCCTCTATCCGCCCAGGGACACATCCCATGACCCGCCTCGCCAATTTCGCCAAGTCCCCCGACGCGCCGACGGGTGAATTGCAAGAATTTCGCGACTAGCAGTACACCCGAACGGTCCGTCAAATCTCGGCGATTCCCAGCATGAATTCAGAGCAGCGACGGTTTCTTTCCTTGCATTCACCCGCCGCCCCCGCGCCCCCTTTCTAAATGCGCTTCTTTTTGTCGCCTCCTAAGTGTCTGTTATTAATGGCTCAGGCGCGTCGAAGCGGCTTCGGTTCTCGAATGGGAAAAAGACGTTTCGACGTCGGGTCGGCTTCGAACCGACACTTCGCGCAAGTTCAACCGACCCGCCTTTTTTGGGTGGACCAACGGGTGGACCTTCAATTTCAACCGTTGGACCTGATCCCAATGCGCCGAAATGTCGCGGCCTTTCGACCCTGCGCGCAATCGCCCTCTTCGTTTTGCCATTCCCATTCCTGTTCTCCCGCCTTCGCCATTGACTCCTTGTAGACTCGGGGACTTGCTAAACGGTCTTTCGGACAATCTCTCTTTTTAAAACTCTATCTCTCTGGTAGAGATATTACCCGACTCGAGAGTACTAAAACGCGCTATCTGGGCGGGGGACCAGAGGAAGAACATCAAGCGACATCCTCGGTCCTTGCCTTTGAACACTCTCCCTCGAAAGCAACCAGCGGAAAAGCGACATGGTTTCGTTCAAGTTCTCGACTTTGCTTACTGCGGCGACTCTTGTTCTCCTCCCTGCGGCTGATGCTGCTAAGCGCGGTCTTGCTTGGCCCTCCGAGTACGTATCTACCCATCCCTCTATACACCTTCAGCAGAACGCTGACGGACTATTTTCGCTCATAGCAATCGTACGTACCAGAAGACGACCAGCAGGTTTTCACAGCGTCTGACGTAGTTGTTTCAGCTTTCAACCCCAACGTCTTCTTGCCTGGAGGTAAAGTCGACTGGATCTACGTGAGTACCATCATCCCCCTCCTCAGTTGTCATTAGACCGACGTTTTGCCCTTCTTAAGAATTGGGGCACGACCAAGAAATCCATCTTCTCGTCCATCCCGTCTTACTACGCCATGCAATGGGGCTCTGGAGGAATTGCCTCCCTGGCTACCAATCTCCAACAAGACGGTGCTGGTTATCTCCTTGGCTTCAACGAACCGGATAACGGTGGCCAGGTGAGCCGTGCTTGGCATTTGTTCCGCCAATTACGATCTGATCCGCCCCTGTTCACGCTGCTAGTCCAACTTGAGTCCCGCTACTGCCGCGTCTCGTATGTCCTTGGCTCATTACGTGCACTCGTTCTCGACGCTGATCCTTCGTTTCAGTTTGGAAGCAGTACATCGAACCTATCAAGGCCCAGAACAGCACCATCAAATTAATTAGTCCCGCCGTCACGAACGCTGGTTCTCCTGGAGGTTTGGCTTGGCTCGACTCGTTCTTGTCTGCCTGCACTGGCTGCCACATCGACGGCGTCGGTAAGCTGGGGACGAGCGCCTGCTAAACGACAGCCTGGCTGATCGGTCTCTGTAGCAATTCACTGGTATGGCGGTTGGATCGACGACTTCAAGGCATTCGTCAACGACGCTAAGAAGTACAACAAGCCTCTCTATCTAACGGGTGAGTTCTCCCCTCGCTCCAGAAACCTACGGGATAGTTGTCACTAAAAGATGTCATTCCTGTTTAGAATTCGGTTTTGACTGGGACCAGTGCGTGGCACTCTCTGAACCGATCAACTCTGCACGCACTAACGAGGGCTCGTTCTCAACAGATATGCCACGGTCGACAGCTTCACTCAGTTCTTGCCTCTGGCGTTTTGTAAGAACGACTTTTTCTCATCCTAGAGAGGGTCCTGCTAACGCAAGAACAACTATCGTTGTAGCTTACTTGGACAACGAGCCCGCAGTCGTCAAATACGCATTCTTTGGTGCATTCTACTCTGGCACGGGTGAGTTCGGCGGAGTATATTGCTACTGAGTGTCGGAAGC
Organism: Tulasnella sp. 424; assembly: GCA_019633425.1. NCBI lineage: Eukaryota > Fungi > Basidiomycota > Agaricomycetes > Cantharellales > Tulasnellaceae > Tulasnella > Tulasnella sp. 424. The sequence goes on along the minus strand of WSUB01000029.1, from coordinate 200,039 downwards.
TGATTTGATTCCGTTCCGTCATCAGCTAAGGACATGCTCAACGCAAATGGTCAATTGACCACCGTCGGCAAGCTCTATATATCTTGAGTTATTATCTCATTATATCTGGTATATATCGATCATTATATATCCAATCACAAGTGGTATTTAAAAGTTCATTGCGCGTGGTATACATACGTACGTAGAATGTTTCGGGATACCCAAGCGATAGGGCAGTAAAATTCTCGAGACTCTCTGAGAACCAAAGCCTTTGTCGGTTGGTACATTGCTATCTTGCGTGTTCTGGACGGACCTTCGTTATCTTATCGCGCCTTTCCTCATGGTTTCTCGCGGTTTCATCTACCTTCCAGTTTAGATCAGGATATTTTCTCAACCACTGTACTCCTCGATTCCTTCCTCAGCGCCCACATCAAGATGGATGCTACAGACATGTTTGGGTTTCTTTCGGGGCCAGCTCCTGAACCTGACGAATCAATACCGGTTGACCGACCGAAGAAGAAGAAGAGAAAGCACGCTGCTGCACCTGAACCTATGGAGGAACCTTCGAACGGGGTCAAAGCTATGGAAGTGGACGGAGAAAACCATGAGGGTGACGACGCAGAGGATGATGATGAGCCAGTGCTGAAGAGGCTTCGCATCGACGAACCAACTGCGGTCGTAACGGATGAATTCGAGACAGAGGCCCAGCGCGAAGTCAAGGCGGACGCTGGCTTAACTGGTGGCCAAGCGGACGGGGCGAAACTTGTGTTAACGCATCATGTACGCTGGTCGTTCTTCTTGCTCTGCTTACTCCTGAGGCTCACTCACCAAATTTCAGGTCAGACATCGGGTCGCATATCCAGCAGGCTACCCATATGTACCAATCGAACAGCATGTCCCCGCTACACCACCAGCTCGCGAATATCCCTTCACCCTAGATCCTTTCCAGCGGATGTCCATCAATGCTATCGAGCGGAGTGAAAGTGTTCTAGTTTCAGCGCACACTAGCGCAGGAAAGACAGTGGTTGCCGAATATGCCATTGCTCAATGCCTTCGAGAGAAGCAACGAGTCATCTATACCAGTCCGATCAAGGTCAGTTGCGTATTCTTGTAGAATATCAGCTGGAATAGCACCTAATCTTCTCACAGGCTCTTAGCAATCAGAAGTATCGTGACTTTTTAGCACTGTTTGGAGATGTAGGGCTCATGACCGGAGACGTCACAATCAACCCAAGCGCTTCTTGCCTGGTTATGACAACTGAGGTAAATAGGTTACAGGTGTGATCCTGGCGTTCCCTCATTGACTGTATATGCTGGAAACTAGATTTTGCGTTCGATGTTGTACCGAGGCTCAGAGGTTGTGCGAGAAGTCGCATGGGTAATATTCGATGAAGTACACTACATGCGTGACAGAGGTACGCAAAGCTTAAAGCTTGTGAGGTTTTGCGCTGACGAATGGATTGATACACGCAGAACGAGGTGTCGTCTGGGAGGAGACAATTATTCTTTTGCCCAAGAATTGCCACTTTGTCTTCCTTTCGGCCACCATCCCGAACGCCATGCAGTTCGCAGAGTGGATATCGCAAATTCACGAAGCTCCTTGTCATGTCGTTTATACCGACTTCCGACCCACTCCCCTCCAACACTACCTGTTCCCCGCGGGCAGCGACGGCATCTATATGGTCGTCAACGAGAAGAGCGAATTCAAAGAGGACAATTTTCAGAAAGCAATGGGCCTGATTAAAGACCCACACGGCGAAGATCCCGCCAAGGTCGGCGGTGGTCGAGGGAAGAAGGGCAAGTCCAAGAAGGGTGGCACCAAAGGTAAGCTTTCCTCTCCCACTGAACTCGTTCGGAGACTGATTATAATGCCAGGTCCCAGCGACGTGGCTAAAATTGTCAAAATGATCATGTTGAAGCACTTCAACCCCGTTATTATATTCGCTTTCGGAAAACGGGAATGTGAAACTCTGGCCCTCGACGTGAAAGAAGAATCACTCAACTCTGAGGAAGAATCTCAACAAGTGGATACTATCTATACCAACGCGATGGACGTGTTGTCGGAGGAAGATCGTGCCCTCCCCCAGATCGAACAAATGCGACCACTACTCAAGCGCGGTATCGGAATTCATCACGGAGGGCTTCTTCCTATTCTCAAAGAGACAGTGGAAATCTTGTTCCAAGAGGGCCTCATCAAAGTTCTCTTTGCCACGGAGACGTTCTCCATCGGTCTCAACATGCCAGCCAAAACCGTCGTGTTCACATCAGTTCGGAAATTCGATGGCAAGGATTTCCGGAATCTGACTTCGGGAGAATACATTCAGATGTCGGGTCGTGCTGGGCGTCGTGGTTTGGACGATCGTGGTATTGTCATTATGATGATTGACGAGAAGTTGGAGCCTCAAGCTGCGAAGACCATGGTCAAGGGAGAGGCAGATGCGTTAGACTCGGCGTTCCATCTGGGATACAACATGATCCTAAACCTTATGCGAGTAGAGGGAATGAGTCCGGAATTCATGCTGCAGCGTTGTTTCTTCCAACACCAAAACAAAACGAACGTGCCCAAGTTCAAACAGGGTAAGATCTGTCTCTCGCAGGGATTCCTCCGACTTTTGCTCACCAATTGCAATATTAGAAATGGACCATGCTCAATCCGTCTACGAGAAGATGGCGGTCCCAGATGAGGACTCTGTGTCGGAATACTACGAAATCCGCCGACAGCTTGAAGACTTGGGCAACGACGTGCGAGATGTCAAAACTCACCCAACGTACGTTCTGCAGTACCTGCAGGCCGGTCGTCTCGTAAGAGTCAAACATGAGACCAACGATTTCGGTTGGGGCATCGTGATCAATTTTATAAAACGTGTGCAGCCAAAGGTATGGAGATTTTTCAATTTCCCTGCCGGGTTAATGTGCTGATCTTCTGTGGTAGCACGGACCTAAAGCCCCTATTGCCGATATTGCGCAAAATCAGTATATCGTGGATGTCCTTCTCAACTGCGATCCAACTTCAACTGTATCAAAGGACAAGACCAGCATACGACCATGCCTTCCGGGAGAGAAGGGAGAGCCCATGGTCTGCCCAGTGTTACTGTCGACCATCCAAGACCTCAGCGTGTTGCGAGTGTTCCTACCCAAGGACCTGAAACCTTTGCCAGAAAGGCAAAACGCTTGGAAGTCTTTGTTAGAAGTCCAAAAGCGGTTCCCAGAAGGAACACCGCCTCTTGACCCTCTAAAGCACATGAAAATTACGGATGAGAAGTTCGTCCAGCTAGTCGAAGTGCGCTTTCCTCTTTTCAGTCTTCTATGCCACAGCTAACGTATCGGTGGCTTTCTCATAGAAAGTAAAAGTTCTTGAACAGAAGTTGTTCAGTCACTCACTGCACTCCGACGCCCGGCTCCCCGAACTTCTGGAAGCGTTCTCGAAAAAGCAAGGTCAACTTGCACTTGTCAAATCCCTGAAGAAACGGTACCAATCAGCGATGGAGGTAATTCAGCTAGATGAACTCAAGTGCAGGAAGCGGGTTCTTCGTCGGCTAGGATTCACAACTTCGGGAGACGTCATCGAGATGAAGGGCCGCGTTGCCTGCGAAATCAGCACAGGGGATGAACTGCTTCTGACGGAGATGATTTTCAATGGCGTTTTCAACCCGCTAAGTCCTGAGCAGTGTGCAGCACTCCTGAGTTGTTTCGTTTTTGGAGAAAAGGTAAGTCTGTATGCAGATACTTAACTTGACGAGCTAACACCCCACTGGGAACCATCAGAGTGAAACAACGGTGAAGCTGAAAGAAGAACTTGCCGCCCCTCTCCGCACTATGCAAGAGATCGCCCGAAGAATAGCGACAGTATCGAAGGAATCTAAGCTTCCGATCAATGAAGACGAGTACGTCGCGTCCTTCAAGGTCGAATTGATGGACGCGGTAATCAGTTGGTGTCGGGGAGCGAAATTTATGGATCTTACTAAGGCAAGCGCTTCTCGAGTTTGCGGCTGCGGGAATAAGGTACTGACCGGTCGTCATTTTTGCTACATAAAGGAAACGGACGTCTTTGAAGGATCCTTAATCAGGACTTTCCGGCGGCTGCAAGAGCTAATCCGACAGATGACCCAAGCCGCGCATGCTATAGGAAATGCCGAACTCGAGGACAAATTCACGAAGTCGCTTGAGATGCTAGAACGTCCCGGATCTGTTATCTTCGCAAATAGTCTGTATCTCTAATGTAGCAACACCCCAATATGAACCTCACGTCGTCTGCATCCTTTACCTGAGACACTCTGGCGCGCATTGCTGTTTCCATCAAATCGCACCGACGGCTTCATCTGATCCCTACGGCCGGTCCGCATCGTCTAAGCTGACAACGGCGACAGGGAATGACCGCTACTACCGTCCACGACTCTCCCCGGACGCATCACTCGAGGTGTCACGTCCGTCAACATAGCTACCGATCATAAAGTGTTTCTTAACTAACTAACCGAAAGAGAGTTGCCAATCGGGATTACATAGCTACTAATAAACCCTAGAAAACCAATGTATGTCCGTGTGCAACCTATCTGTCCAATGTTCGCAAGGCGACATTACTACCAGATTATGATGAGGAAGGAAACGACTGTAATAAGTGTAACAACCAAAGTACCCGCAATGACCGGGGCCACTTCATATGGCCAGATGTAACATGATTAACTGTGCAAGAATGCACAATCCGCCCATGAAGAGGCAGTAAAAGCCTGAAATCGAAGTGTTCTAGCGCCCAAACACATCGGCTTCACAGGAGACTCACAGTGGTACATTAAAAAACAGGTTAATCCATGGACACCGTGCGGCTTCGTCATGGAAGTCGGCTCAAAGTTCGTCCAGTTCGTTGGACATCCTCTCGCCGCGTCTAGATGATCCATCTTTCCCAGCAAGTGGATCACCTTCAAGGCACTCATGATAGAGCCAAAGTTCAAGATTAGCGAAACGTAAGCAAGACCTAGGACCGCGTTCAGGTACGATTGGCCAGGAAAGCGTCCAGAGTCTAGTTCCGGAGTTTTGGCAAGCGTAATTAGAAGAGCTTCCATAACTGCGAGGAACCCAGCCTATACGGTCAAGAAATCTTGAATAATATCATCTACCAGTTCTGATGCTTTGCTCTTACCACGACTGCTACGAGTAGGTATGTAAAGAAAGCGCTCTCTGGCTGGTTGAGAACGTCGACTGCGTTGAGATCTTCATCTGAACGAAGAAGCGCCCAAAATCAGTTGTGGTCTGGAGGACTACTATGCTTACACGTCATAGCTAGCACTAACCTGTCTCTAGACGTAGTACTGGAAATCGGTCGGTTGCAATTTCGGCGGCTTCCTTTGGGTGCATTTCTCGTCCTGGGTGTGGTTGTTGGTTCAAGGAGGAGGTAGTGCCAAGTTCATGGCGTATACGGAATCTTCCACATATAGTAAGTAGCTCGGCACCGCCTATTAATAGATCTTTAGTTTGTGCCGCTCTTCTAAGTCATGTGCACCGCCCAGAGCTACAACTCAACACATGCAGCTCGTTTACGTCTTTCTCGTCGTGATGTCAGCCAATGTGACCCCCCGTCGTTTCCCGAGATGAAGTGGCGTGCTTTGTGGACCTACCGGCGTTTTGTGCTATGAAATGAGGCTTGCGGGCATGGTCACCCATATCACTCATATATCACCGATATAGTAAAGGAAATGGCCGACTTACCTTGGCAACGGCTGTCCGTCTTACTCATCCAGATCTTCTTGTGTGGTTTGACCTTCTGCTTCACCCTCATAACGAGGCTGAGTAGGCCCTTTCTTCCGAAAACCGCCGTTCAAAGCTTGGAGTTGACTGTGCCTATCGTTCCATCCAGTTGTGACGCTGTGCCTTTGACTGTGTCCCGTCCCCGTATAATCGCTGCGATTTTCTGTCTATCCTGCCCGTATTGCACCTTCACTTTTTCCCGCATCCAGGAAAGAACATGCTTAAGAATTCATAGTGCCTTGAATTGTAATTAGCCTTGCTTATGCCGCGATCCGCCTTCCCTTGAGAGCGGAACGAAGCGAGGGTCCGGTCTTGTTAGAGTAAAAGGGGTCATCAGGACACGGAGAAGGGCACCCGTTAAGTCCGAGATGATATTTTCCTCCAGACTGAGCGCCAAACTCGATCCAAGACAATGCCTAGCGTCAAAGGCAAAGAAAAGGCCGTAGAGCCTCAAGATAATGACGGAGAACACGGGTACGAATGCTCAACAAGCAACGAATCCCCTGGGTAACTGAAAACCTGGCCCCTGTGCAGATCCACTCTCTTCGTGAGCGGAATACCGTTCAGCACGACATCCAAGGAATTCGAAGCAGTGTTTGCGGATTTCGCTCCTGTCAGACATGCGTTCGTCGTCACGCATAAGGACCAAAAGACTGGTGAAACTCGGGGGAAGGGCGTTGGAATTGTCGCGTTCGGCGTCAGGGAGGATGCTGAGGACGTTCTGAGCCGATTCGGGAGTGGGGAGGAAACGTTGAAAATATCTGGGAGAACTTTGCACATCGAATGGGCTAAGAAGAGGGTACGTCTCAGTCTTATTGGCGGTGCCGTGCGAGGAACCTGAAAGTATTTTTGATTCACGGCTCTGGCAGCATGCTCGGCTCGAAGGAGACGCAGCATCGCCCTCAAAAGCACCCAGATTAAAATCGGAAGCCGAGCCGGAACCACCATCGCATACTTCCTTCAAGCCTACACAGCCTACGACGAGCGTTACTCGTTCCGCCCCTCCAAAGAAACCTCCAACAAAGTCCACCGACCCAGTCGCCAAACGCACCGTCGTCATCTCGGGGCTATCCTCATCTACAACCGATAAAGCCCTCTGGAAGAAAATCCGGAAGTTACCCGGTGCCGTGTCTATCTCGTTCCCACTCGAGGGCGAACCAGGCGTGGCTCACGCCGTGTTCCATGACGAGAAGGAGACCGCGAATGCCGTCGCCCAATTGGATGGGCGTACATTTAAAGGCGTGGAGATAGGTGCTGTCGCACTGGCCGAGGGTAGTGGGGGGAAGCAGAAAACCAAATCGAATAGTCTGATCATTAGGAATTTACCGCGGAAGGTAAGCGTGTACTTTCATACCTTCGGGCAGAACATGGAATCAGTGTTAACCCTCTTATTCTCTAAATAGATAACTGAAAACGATCTGCGAACTGTGTTCTCCAAATACGGTGAAATCAAAACCATTAGTCTACCTGCTACAAACGATGCTACACGAGCCCCGCCTAGATTCGCTTTCATCTGGATGACGCGTCGATCTGACGCTGAAGCTGCGGTCAAAGCCCTCAATGGTGCCCGCATGAAACCCGGAGGAGTAATCGATGGTGCAAAGTCAAAGGCAGCGGTGAAGGACGAGGATGTGGAGATGAAGGACTCGTTGAAAGAAACGATGAACGACGGGTCGCGAGTCGTAGCTGTTGATTTCGCCATGTCAAAGTCGAGATGGGAGGAAGCAAAGAGGAACGCTATGGTGGAGGATGACGAAGATGTTCTGAAAGAAGAAGATGAGGAGGTTGAATCTGAGGGAGGCGAGGATGATGACGAGATGGATGTGGACGACGACGAAGAGAATGCGAGCGACTCGGAGGAAGAAGATGAGGAAGAAGCAGATGGTACAGCCGTCGAAGACGAAGACGATGATTCGTCTGAATCAGAGCTGGACGGAGACGACCCGCGCCTCAACTTTGAGGATGAAGACTCGGACGATTGGACGGACGGCGATGGGGAGGACGAAGACGAGGCAGGACCAAAACCCAAGCAGCAGAAAAGTGAACCCGAGGAAGGGTCGACGCTTTTCGTTCGAAACATCCCTTTCGAAGCAACGGATGACGATCTCTACGAAGTGTACGTGTTTTGTTTTCGTCAAGCGATTTCGCCCCCTTCGCGGAAATGCTGACCAAAAAAATGACTCGTAACGCTGTAGGTTCAAGACTTTCGGTCCTTTGCGTTATGCCCGCATCGCATTTGACCATGCGACGGGTCGATCCCGTGGGACAGGTTTCGTATGCTTTTGGAAGCGCGAGGTTGCTCAGCAGGTGCTTAAAGAGGCCGAGCGAATGAAGGTGTTAGCTGGTGTCGCATCCGGAACGGTGATCATTATTCTCTCAGTTCCATTATTCGAAACAAAAGACTAACCCCTCGGCCGGTGGACAGAAACCCAACAAGCATACGACTCAGGCACACTCGATCCTAACACCCGATCCCTCTTCGAGCGTGACTGCAAAGTTGGTTTTGATGGGGCGGACGTTGGACGTTGTCCCTGCCGTGTCAAAGGATGATGCCCATAACCTAAAAGAGGCCGCAGAAAAGATCAAGGAGAAGAAGGCGGATAATCGAAACCTGTACCTTTTGCGAGAAGGAGGTAAGTTGCAATTCCATCTGCCTGAGATCCGCTGAGATTTTGGGTTGACGAGGGGTTGCGGCTTTTCAGTGATCTTTGAAGACTCCCCTGCAGCGAGAACCATGCCGCCAGCGGCACTCAAGGCCCGCCTTGCATCGTACGACCAGCGTCGAAGCACTCTTCGCTCCAACCCAGCCTTGTATATCTCTCAAACTCGCTTATCCGTCCGGAACTTGCCTCGCTTCGTTACGGAACGATGTCTCAGACACCTAGGCATCCATGCGATGAAAGCGTTCAACGAGGAAGTGAAAGCGGGCGAACGAGACGGTATAAGTAAAGATGAGGTGGAGGTCGACCAGGAGATGGTGAAAGACCGGAAGAAGAAATCGAAGAGCAAGAAATCTGGAGCTTTGAAGCAGGCCAAGATTTCTCGCCATCGAACGCAAGTGGACCCGATGCATCCTCAAGGACTGGGTCGGTCAGACGGATTCGGATTCTTGGAGATGGAAAAGCATACGGACGCTCTGCGGGTGCTGAGGTGGGCGAATAATCGGCCTGGCGTCGTAGAGCTGCTTTGGGGTTGGTGGAAGGAGGAGTTGGAGGAGACTGTGCGGCGCCTCAAGGAAAACCCGGATGCGCTGAAGGGTAAGAAGGGGAAAGACAACGAGTGGGGTGGGGTGGATGGGACGATGTTGGTCGAGGTTGAAGACTCGAAGGCGAAATTGGAGAGGTGGGAGAAAACGTTGAAGGAGATGGAAGCTGAAGGGTGCCAGGAGAGGGATCGACCGTTGTTGGTGGAGTTTGCGATCGAGAACAAGGTCGTGACGAAGCGGAGGGAAGAGAAGATGGTGAGTTGGTTCAAGTGGAATGCCGGTACTCGGCGAGTTGGCTGACTAGCGATGTCCGGCTCAGTCAAAGTCGCGGACTCCATCCAAGGGCAAAACTCCACTTCCTCAACCGAGCGGATTTGGCGTGAAGAAGCGCAAGACGGAGAGCTTTGAGGACGACGATGAAGGGACCATTCGCGAGGCAAAGAAACTCAAGGGCGAGCGCCCGGCGGGAGAACGCGATGGTGGTCGTGCCAAGGCGAAGGGGAAAAGTAGCAAGCGAAAACAAAAACGAGCGTTCATTTGAGCGTTTACTACTTTCCAAATTTTGTGCTAGTTGAGAGCAAATAATAATATTGCTGTTGTTGTTGTCCTATATTTTGAACCACCGAATGGAGGGCCGGGTCGAGAAGAGGGGTAGACGAGGTCCGTGCGCACCCACCACATTCCAGTGCGCATCTCAATGTGGTCCGTGCGCCGACCCCGCGAAAGGTATATAAACCGCTTTTTTTACATGATAGTGAATCTTTACCACTCTAGCCTCTTGGCTTAGATCAAGTGTAGTATCTGTTCTTAAAAGTTTAACCACTTTTATGAGTCCACCGGACTCATTATGGTTTACTTATTTTTCGATCCCCAGTGGTGTGGTCCTCTGCTTGCACGACCCGCCACAAGATGACCCTGCTATTGCACTAGCGGCAGGTGTCGTCAGGGTTTATTTCTTTTCTTTTTACATTTCCTTAACCCTAACCCTAGACTGTATTACATTATCTAAAGTGATGTATTTGCTGGTCTCTTGTTTGATGGATCTATTCACTCGAACACAAAGAGTGTCTATTCTGATGATATGATTTCCTCGTGAGCTTATCTCGAGCTAGCAGGCCTTGAGGGAGTGGTCCGCGTGATGATGTCATTCCAGGGTCCTGCGGAGGCGGCCTGCAGGCCACCGCCCCCTTCAAGCGAAGCGGCTCACGAGTCCCGATAGTATAAGAACCTCCTTAAAACGGATCATCTGCGTCACTTCCTTCCACCAACCCACCCTCTCGCCCTCTCACCACCGACACTCTACACACTACCAGTCCGATAATGGGATTCTTCGACAGGTTCAAGCCTAAGCACAAGAAGTCCGCCTCAAAGGCAGACCCGGAGCCTACGTTCTCCATCCAACCCGTCCCCAACGTACGTCCTTTTCTCCCTTTCGCCGCTTCATGACATCGACGTTGACTCGCTCTCCCGTTCATAGGAGCCCCCGCAAGTTGGTGGTGGACTGCAGAACGACGGTGCCTTCGCCCCATTCAAGGCTACTGGCCCACAAATCCCCAATGCAGAGGCGTTGAACGGCCTCGAGGAGCCTCTGGTGAGGCCCTACGCCCAGTTCATGTCATAACGTACTAACGAGCTGTTTGTCGCATTTCCAGAGCCGCGAAGAGCTCCACAGGCGGGCCGAGGAGCTCAACAAGTAATCGATGGGCTGGTCGTCTACGCGCTCGGACGTTCATCTACGGTGTTACGAATTGTATCATACCCCCGCTCGATATCCCCCTAATACTATTGTAGCCTTTGTGAAGCTGTACATATCTGTGTGTGGGAGAAAATGACTCCCGAGCGAAGTTTCGCCCGCTTTCGGACTCCACGGCGTCCGCACGCGAACCGACGCAAATCGACCTAGGCTTAAGCTTATTCACATCCTCCACCGTCACCCTATATATCTTATCGTTCTCTTCTCTCTGTCTTCACCTCTTTCTTCTAGCACGCCTTTTCGAACCGCACTTTGACTCCTTCGATTCTCGAGCACAGTAACGTATCCAGTAATGCCTCTTCCACCACCGATCAACTTCCCCAAATGGCTCTCCGAGAACTCCCACCTCCTTCAGCCACCCGTGAACAACTTCTGCTTGTACTCAGGGGCTGATTATACGATAATGGTTGTTGGCGGCCCGAACGAGAGGAACGATTATCATGTGAACGAGACGGAAGTGAGTGCTTTGTCTTTTTCTGCAGCCTGCTGATCGCGTGTGTGAAGAGAAGAGGGCGATTAAATGAGCTGACCATGCTCTTCTGGATTGCTGCGCAACTCTATTAGGAATGGTTTTATCAGTACAAGGGTGGCATGTTACTGCGCGTCGTCGACGACGGAGAGTTCCGGGATATTCGAATCGAGGAAGGCGAGATGTTCCTCCTTCCGGGTTTGTCATTTACCACGTTCGTAAAAAGATTGCCGCTAATGAGTCTCGCGATAGGCAATACTCCCCACAATCCCGTTCGATTCGCAGACACGGTCGGTCTGGTAGTCGAGCGAAAGCGCCCAGAAGGAGCAATCGGTCAGTCTTCCGGATCCGCCTCATTCGCCCTCAGGTACTTCGGAGCCTGATCTTTCCCTTCCTCCAGACCGCCTCCGATGGTACTGCCAATCAGGTGCACATTCAACACCCACGATCATTCACGAAAACCAGCTGCACGTCACGGATCTCGGAACCCAGTTGAAGCCGATCATCCAGGAGTGGATGCAGAACGAAGGCCTTAGGAAGTGCAAAGAGTGCGGAACTGTTGCGCCAGCAAAGTGAACAGGGCGGAGGCGCAAAAAAGACGGTTGTGATACGGGTAAAAGTCATAATTCAAGGATGTATAAGACGGGTGGTGTAAAGAACCATAACCTATATAAAAGTCACCTGAAAGAGAAAAAAAATGGAGCGGCTAGTGTGAAGGAACCGCAGAGGTGAAAGAGATCAGGAAAATAAAAACTGTCCGGCGAGAGGATGTAGGATGTTCAGCTTCTGCAGTGGTTGAGGCCTGCGCCGCAGAACTGTGCGATAAAGATGTAGAGCAGCAGCTAACAAGGCGAAAAAAAAAAGTCGAACAGCATCAGAATCTCCCATCCCTTTTCTCTCTCAACCTTCACTTACAATTCCAACAGCAACGCTTAGCATCATGATCTTCTGATTCCTCCAGAACTGCTGCCTCCTCACGCTCCTCGCACCCCTCCTAAACGCCCAAGCCTGTCCAGCCATCGTGTCGGTCTTATCCACGAGCAGCTCGATTCGTTCTCCTCGAGAAAGGATTTGCTCGACGTTCTGGACCATGATGTCTTTCACTTGCGCTATGTCTTGGCGGGCTTGGTTGAGCGCATCTTGTGGTGGAGCCGTCGTGAATTGGTGCATCAGCTGCGAGAAAAAGGAAGCGTTAGCGAGCAGCGCCAAAAGTCGGGGTGGAGTGGTGATTCATGGACCAGGGTTAGGAATAACGTACACGACCGATCTCAGGATCGAACTCGTCCAATCCGTATTCGTCGGCGGCGTAAATGACGTCAGGTGAGTACTTGCTGGTGAACTAGGAAAGCGTGAATTTTGCCTGAGCGCTCATGTGCAAACCTCTGTCTTGTGATATGAAGCTTACCCGTTGTTGGAGCTCTGCTAGGAAAGCGAACGGCATTCGTCTGTAGGCGCACGGAAAGAGTTCGTCAGCCCCAAGACGCCTCCCACTGCAAATTTCCTCCGTACCGCCCCACAGCATCGTCAGCCATGACGAGGAAAGTCAGTCCTCCTTCGCTGATGTAGTGGAATAGGTATTGTTCCCAAACATCTGTTGAAAAAGTTGGATGGGGGTACGTCGTTAGGAGACCAGGTTTGGCGGGGAACCTCGGGTATTCAAAGCGACGAACATGTTAACTTGGAGTTGTTCGGTGGGATCTTGCTTAGGATTGCTTGTGTAGCTGTCCACGAAGAAGATGCTTCAGCGGTGGAATTGAGAGTCCAAGATGGGTGAACAGACCTTGAGAGAAATCCCGCTTGTCCGCACTGTGCGCAGCGAGCACCGTAGCCCCTCTTGCGACTAAGGCGTAAATGAGTGACTGCCCGAGCATGGATTATAGCAAGTCGTTAGCTTCTGAACAGCGCCCTACGGTGAGGACGAATCCCGTACCATGCTGTTCTTCTTGCTGTTCAGGTTCGGGATGAAGTCTGGCCGAAGATGATGGAAGCCAGTCAGGATCGAAACCTCGCGGCCTGCGCAATGGGGGGTCGATCCCGCTGATGTAACATGAGCCGTGAGAAAAACGACCTCATTAATATTTAATTGAAAAAAAGTCTAGGCAACTTCGCCCGCCCACAGAATTTGAAACAACCATCTTCAACAACAAGAACGAGAACTAGTAATCGACATGGGTCAAAGAGTCGCGTCTCAATCTTTTGAACATTATCCCCTCGATTGTAAGTGAAGAATCTGGCGTTTGCCAGAGCTCAACGCAACGTCTGACCACTTCCTCTCAGATGACCAGCCCGAGGTGGTACAGCCCCTTAATCAACGTTGGATCATCTCATACCGGGCTATAGCTGTCGTGGTAAGATTTTTGAGCCCTCAGATTTCTCGTGGGGAATTCTTAGGCAGCTTTCTCTCCTTTTAAGGCCGCCCTCCTCGCTGGCATGGAAGTGTGCTTGATCGTGCTGATGAAAGCTGCCGAGCCAGGCTCTTATCTCCCTTCACGCTGGTCTACTCCAAGGATTCAGAATACTATCCTAGCCTTGGGATACTGTTCCATCAACTCGAGTATCGGCTGTATTCTGAGCTCAGGGCAGGTAATGCTCGGTCTTGGGCAGATGGACTTTCCGAATGCAATCACAAACCCAGAAGATCCGTTGGACCGGACATTCCATACAAGGGCCGCCTATTGGATTAATCCGTTTGGCGTCGGAGGCAAACTCCGTCTGTTGATGTACCACAGTAAGTCGGTCGCTTTCTCCGACCTTGTTGCCGAGCGCCAATGGCCTTTTTTTACAGGTGTCGGCAGCATTCTGGCGAGTGGCCTTTGTGCTCTACTCCAAATATGTTTCTACATCTGGTTGCATGGAGCAACATCCGTGGCAGTAGTGGGATCGGTTGTGGTAGTCTTGGTCAATCGTTTGTAGTATGTTTGCTTCTCTCTCGACTCGTCCGTATCGTACTGTTTGTTTGCATCGTCTCCATTCTGTTGGTCTAATTCTCCATCCGTTTGGACTCGTACTTTGCTCTTATATCGTAGAACTCTCCATCGCTGAGTATTGTATTCTGACACGCCGCGGTACTTAGAAGCCTTTGTAACCCTTCTTGAATTGTACATAGTAAAAGACACAGAAGAACATAACCTCTCCTACACGATAAATGACAAGTCATTAACGTTTGGATGCATTGGGTCAAATTTTTCGAATTCACTCGGCCCGTTCAGAACAAAACAAGTTTGAGGCACGATGTCCTTAACCAGCGTTCCGTCTGGCAACGAATCCGATGTTAATCTTCCGCCGGCGCCGGCAGATGCGGGTACTCCGAACGTCACTCACAAGTTGGCCGCTGGGGTGTAGAGAAATTGACAAGAATTGTATGAGAATGTTTTCAAATCCCTGTAGGCCATGTTTTGCAAGCCTCGTACAAAGACCTACCTTGAGCCAGCCAGATTTTAGGTGTGTAACGGCAGAAGTCCGAAACCTGGGAACCGGTCACGCCATTGATTTTCTGGGACGACTTGGGCGTTGCTGATGATTGTGGAAACAAAGGCAATATGAAAAACATAGCCCGAATCTTCGGGTTTGTGGCCAGGATTTCCAGTAAACGCGAATTCAAATGCTCGCCAAAACGTCCCGCCGAAATTCCTTGGCCGATCTCGCAAGAGCTGGGTTATGTCCTTCCTCTTGGAGGCATCGTTGGAGAATTGAAGGAGAATACGGGACGATGCTAATCCGAAAACCTCCGCTACCCTTCGGGCTCCTTCGCTCGGCTGTGATGACCAGACATCGAACGCTTGATGAGTCAAGGATACAAGGCGTCGCCAAGTTTCCCAGTCGTCAAATGCAAAAGCGCATGCGGTGTCATTGAGGGTGCAGGTGAACTGGGCTGCAGCTATTTGGTCTCCTCGGTTGGAAGCTGTTCCAACCAGCCACCGAGCCGCCTGTGCAGCCACTACCTCTTCCGGAGTGCCCGCCTCGGTGGGAGAGGGTGTGCTCCGTTCAAGCTCGGGATTCGTCGAGACGATCCTTGAATTGTGTCGCACGAGATCAAGGGCCTTTAAAATGAACTGTGGTAGCTTTACAACTGCGAGGTCTATGACGGCCCGCCATAGACGCCCCCACCATTGAAGGGAGAATAAGAACCCTGTGCGTCTCAACGCACGAGATGCAGCAGATTGGTATGGACAGAGGGGCGAAGTGGCACCCATGACAATGGCTGCACCGCACAGGACGGCCCCACCGCTGAAAAATGTAAATACGACAATTGCGACGACCTTGTTGACAGCGAGGAGGAATAGGTAAACAACCGCGCAGAAGAGCATCACGGATAAGAGGAGGAGGTTGGGAAGGGATTGGATAATTGATTCTAAATGCCATCCCTGCACTCCGTTATACTTGCGTTGTCGGAATCGACCTTGCTCCTCCGGTGGACCGGTTTGTCCCGTTCGGTCGAAGCTCTGCAACCACTCTTTCGCCATCATGGCACCCACCGCGGCAAGTAAGCTGCAGCCCAAACTGGCGTACAGTAGACAATTGACAATGACAGAGTTGGAGGAGGGAGAAAATGCAGGGGAGAGGTCGGCGGGTCCAAGGGTGTTGTTGTCCGCCTTCGTAACAAGAAGGCGGAGGAGGGTATTCGTCTCAACCACCGGATCAGACGAAAGGGTCGGCATTGCGAGGGAGATGAACGCCGTGTTAATTGCCGAGAACAAGGCGGCCTGGGTTGGTGGTGCAGTTAGTTTTGAAGGTACGAGTCCGTATCAGATCCACGAGAGACGAATGCGACTCACAAAGATTAATAATACATCCAAGTTCTCGCTGAGGTTGGAAGTCATCTTTTTGTCGGTAATGTCTGCTAGGTGGTCGTAACGTTTCCAGAACTCGCTTTTTTTCTCCGGCGGCGAGAGACTCATGAGCGCTACCGGGCCATCGTTGAAGCGCTCCCGACTGAACTGCTGGAGATGTTGCTCTTCCATGTCTACTGTCTCGCTAGTCAATTAGTTTGCACGTCGACTGAAGAGAAGAGAGAGTTGAATGGTGAGAGGGAAATGTTTTGATACCTCCTATGAGGCTTCCTGCACAACCTGACACGTGCATCGGGCAGGGGGAACATGCTCCGGGTGTTAAGCCATCTTCCGTACGTTGATGTCCTGCCAGTGTTCACCTGGCACCCAAGAGGCCGAGTTCCGCGCCATGACAATATCGTCAACAGCGACAGCCACGTGCCGGGTCGGGTTTCAAGAATGGAAATGAGGTGAGCCTTCTTCACTTCTTTTCAGCAGACTGCTAACGGCTAACGCATGTCGGTACCGTTCATCTCGTTCGGCTGAAACATTCCCATTCCATCGGTCGAGCCATAGACGGGGATCGTGGCCGATTCCGACGATTTCGCCTCGGGAGAGTCTAATCGGGTTGGGAGAGAAATTCGCTATCTGAAGTATCGGCGAACTTCGGTTTATGATCGAATCGGGTGAGCCGTACATATCTTCCGTTCCTCTTCTTGCTGACATCACCTTTTCGACGTATAAGTGGTCTATCCCCCCAGGGAACGAGACCTCAACGGGAACCGAAGCAACCGTCTCGGGAGGAATAATCCATGAAGTCACACCAACCATGGGACATAGATCGGCTTTTTGGATTTACGAGGCGGGTGGATAGGGGTTAGCGAGCAACCCAATTTATGAGTGAAGAGAGTTGGCTAGCAACCCAATTTACGCCGTCTTGACCAATGACAGGCGACGGCAGCCACAAGGCGAACACCCTTGCAAATGGGGGTGTACTCTGCCCACCGTCGCTCCTAGATACACTCGTCGGGAACGGCGCCAAGAGTGTGCACTATAGAAAGCTCGGGGCATGGAAGACTTCGGATGTCCACTCGGCCGGCCCGACCACCGTCCTCAACCTAACCCCACCCTGCCATCAAATCATAGCAACACACCAAGTAGTACCGTATTGTGGAAGCTAATAATATGGACTAAGCAGATCACGCATTCCCCAAGGTCACCTTGCTCGCCAAGGTCACTCCACACAGGAAATGGCAGCTCACTCGACTTGCCAACCTACCCTTATGCGGACCCTTATGCAGACCCGTATCCAGACCCGTATCCAGACCCTTGACATCACGCCTTACGTCATGCTCTTCCCTCTCTCGTCCTCCCTTCTTCTCCTTTATTTTTTTCCTATGCAATGTAGATAGAGGACATATAGACAGATTCTGCTTGTCACCTTGCTCGCCAAGGTCACCTCCTCGATGGACATGGCGCCAGGCCGACCAACCTAGCCTTATGCGAACCCTCATGCTACGCAGGCACAGGCACGCCACTCATAACCAACACAGTCCCCCGCTCACTAGCGACCTGCCCCAAAACTTTCCCGTCATCTGTATCTTTCATCTTCAGAAAACTTTTAAGTACTCTCGCTCTGGACTTCACTCGTGTCCGATGTACAATAACAGGTAACGTGCACGCATTCCCCGGTTTCATCTCACTTCAGGCCTCAGGTCACTTCAAGTTCTACCCTCCTCGACCCATCACACCGCGTTTTCCCTGCAGCTCTCCTTGACATGCTCTCCCATCACTTCTTTGTACTCGCATTCAACTCCTCTAACCTCTCGTCTTCTGCTCTCGATATCGGGCAGCCTCCGCTCACAAACAAGGACTCATCAAAGTCCCGTAGCAACTGGATTGTTCTTCTGCCCGAGCTCCTTGACAGCGCGATGGATATATGAAATGGCATTAATCTATGGGACCAGGGCAGATTGCCTATGTCTACAACCATGCGACGTAGGGTTTGTCCTTGGGAGCAATAATCGGTAAACGCGTATGTTGTCGTCAGCGGCGGGGGACTGAGTCTGTTTTTACCGCCCTCTTCTCTCTGTTTGACATTATAATCTAGAATGACTTTGAAATAGGCTCCAGTGGCAAGACTCCTTCAGCAAGTCCCTCCAGCTGTTCAGCCTGTGTTCAGTCCATTTAGTACCATCGACACGTCTGTGTGCAAGACTTCATTTCTGAAACCGGATCCTGTTGTCGTATAGGAACTACCTCGTAGGCACTGCAATCTCAAAGGCAAGTCCACTTCACTTGCGCCGCACACTAGCGATATTGACTAGCATGCTTTCGGTCTTCAGAGAAATTTGAGGAAATGAGGAACTGGCCAGTCTCACCTAAGCAGCGCCCGCTCTTTGATACGGGTCCCATATTATACAGCCGATGCCTGCATACTGTGTTGATTGCAAGCTTATTGAACCATGCGTTATGAGAAGGGCCTCCGCGGTGCCATCGTCGAAGTCCATTTCACCCCGGAACATTTCTGTTTCACACACGATTCAACTGTCATGGCGACCATTCACCAAATTATTGACATCGTATGCCCGTCCGTATTCTGGCAACTTCCATCCGGAAACGATCCTACAATATCAGACCTTCCGATAGCCCCCTCCTCTGTGACCGGGACGCCAGCAGAAAGGCGAGTAGAGCATGCAGCCTGCCTATTGCCCACGGGTTATCTCCCATAACTGATATGACTGACTTTGGAGGGGTAATTGGTCACCCAGCTCTCATGCCTCTAACCGATAAGCCTGATTCTACTGTGACTTGGTCCACAATATGTTCCCAATACCCCCTAACAGTGATCTCGCTCTTGGAAAGACTTCTCGGTTCTCGTCTTCACTGTTTGCTAGTCTCTCCTCCGAGCTTCATTTTCCTTCCTGGCTCCTTCACCGCGATCCGAATACCAATTAGCAGTTTTTCTTTTTTGCACTATACGGCTTTCTGCGGTCTACTACCAATCTATATACCTCTTCAAATTTCGTACGTGGAAGCGGAATGCCGCGAGTCGGTGAGCAAGGTGCTGTACAGCCGTAGGCTGTGCCTTGCTCAAGTTTGTCTGTGACGAAAGGCTCAGGGTCGCCGTCGTCTTCCATCGATCGATCACCGCACCGTCCAACTCTAGACGAGATGTACTATGTCCTAACTGAGTTATCATCAGTAAAATGGCGCCCATTAAAATAGGTTCGGCCTAGTTCATCCCGTGCGTCAAGCCACCCCTTTCCGGAAGCACGTCAATCGCGTAATATGTATGGTCCGACTTAGTCATTCCAACTTTCCCTGCCCTCACACAACAATGAAGATCGACCCGCGCCTCACTTCTGTCCGCTACCCGGCAACGCGGAACTCACGCGCTCCACTCGCCAGGCCGCCAGATTGATGCTAGAGGATAGTACTATTAACCCTCGTAGCTACTTTGTGAAGGGAAGTTAAAGCCGCATTTCTAAAAGGGATTAATTGTTACCATATTTGGCAGCAGAAGGGATCACGAAGGCGTGTCAACGCAGCATGCGTGTTGCGTGTGCAGGGATTTCGGCATGATGTCGTCCTCGACATGGCCAATGGCAAGTTCTATTCGGGAGCGGCAGTCCTCACAATATTAATGAACTCTCTGACGTTCACGCATAGCCTTGGAGTTATGGATACCTCCATTGCAAACTACGAACTGTTCACACCCGAGACTCGCAGGGGCCGGGATGAGAAGCTTGGATAGGAGAATCAATAGAAATCAGATAAAATGTCGATTATGGAGGACCTTAGATTTCTGAAACACCGGACTGAGCTCGGACGACCAGATTGTGGACACTGAACCCAGCAAGCCTCCCCTCAACGCCGCCAACCACACGATGCCGCCCGATCGCGGTGTCACATCCCATATCCAGCACAAACGCGCCCGTTAGCCTTCCAACCCTCTCCCTCTAGGCAACGGAAAGTCTGACGCATCATCGATCACAAGTTCTAACTATAACCATGGTTCTAGGGGTTAGGGGTTCATTCGCTTCGACGCTGTTTAGAGTAGTCAGGTGAGCATCGCATCTCCCCAAGCTTCTACAGTAGATTGCGATCAGAACCTCAATTTCGACCGAAACCGGACTGAATGTTGGGTGAGGCGAATGAGGTCAAATACACGGGTTCTGAGCAGAACTGTTCCACGGCCTTTCCGGCCTCCAAGCTGCTATAGAGGAAAGTACGGAGATAATCCTTTGATTTTGGCCATTTTATTCTAGTAGGTCACGCTCGTCGACCTTTCGCCATCGTAACATAATATGGCCTCCCCATTTTCACCATTGCCAAGCACAGTGTACCCTTTGTGATATTCTTGATATTTCACCGTGGCTTGGAGCTGGGTCTGTGTGTTCCCCCTGTCTTCAAGTGCGGGGGATTGGCATGTGGTTGCTTCGACGATCTGTTAATCACTCGCACCTTTTACCGGAGAACTCCCGCCAGTTTCTATGTGCTATTGTGAGAGTTTCAGATAGTCTTCCTGCAGCCACTTGGCGCTTAAGCGCGTGGTAAATGAGTCAGCCACAAATTGCACTTTGAAAACGTGTTAGTCTGCAGGCGATTGACGTATATATTCGGAGAGCTCTTGAAGGACACGATCTCTCGTTGGAAACGCCCTTCCCCGATGTCACGACCACCTGGTTACTTCAACTCTTATCTTCCCCAAGGGACAGGCGGAGGATTTGCTGGGTCTGATCCTCCTCGAGGGACAGGCAAAGTGTATAATTCTCCCCGAACAACCAGTTTCTTCAGACCTTATTCCCCCCAAGGGACGGGCGGGGTATTTGCTGAATCTTCCGACCAGATCCACCAGCAGCAGCCGTACTGGGGCTATAGAGGAGGACCCCAAGAGACAGGCGGATTATTTTCTGAGGATCATTCGGGCCACAACTCGCAGCATAAGTTTCCGCCGGCAGGCCCGACTAAACGACGACCACGACCTATACCCGTATGGGTGAGTCGCTAACCCGTTTCCTATATGTATAGTCGACTGAGCCATTCGGTCGAATTACAGGCCAAACTATGCGTGTGTTTCGCTATCATTGTCGCCATCATACTTGCAGCCGTTCTCAGTCCGAAACTGAGTATCAGGAGCAACAACCGTGGAACCTCGGCTGACGTAGAGCCATCTGATCCAAGCAACCCCGCGAACCCCAACGGCTCAGGACTCTTATCAAGCACCCTACCGGCTAGCAGCGTGACCGCCGTAACAGCTTCTGCGTCTAAGCCCTCTGCCACTGCCGCATCGTCCCCAGGAGCGTCGGTGAGCGCTACCCTTTGTCCAACTCGTCCCTGTTGCCACTCCTGACGATATCTCTCAATTAGCCGGCTTAAGAGACAAGTGCTCCGATCGCAGCCACCGGATGTCGCGATCCCTTCCAGCCATCGAACCCTAGCCCACCGCCATGCATCCGGGTCGACCCCGCCTAATTGCTCTCGCATACAGGTGGTGAGGGAGCTAAGAAGTAGTGAGGTGGAATTGGGCCTTGAGGATATTGCATTGAAGGGTGATTGGGCATCCTGTACCTTTACATCCAAGGACGCAGCTCGATCGGTAATTACGAATGTTTTCGCCTTGCAGGGCGTACAGAAGACGATGATAAAGAATGTGTGGCCGCCTAGCGGAGCTTTGTACGATTGTGTCATCCCTTAGCGCCACGCGTTGCACGACTACTGTTCAATAAATTCCTCATTCCAGATGGAACGTCCAACACCTTTAGCAGGGTATGGGACTATCCCACAGCGAGAGTGGCGAGATCATTGTGCAAAGTCGAGGACATGGACAATCCCCTAGCACAAGGCGGGGGCACCACGCACGACGGGCGTTACAAAAGTACCTAGTCAAAGACGAAAGGACGCGATATCCATCTGTTCCCGCTGTAGGAGAATGACGATGCATAGCCTCCCATGACCGCAACTATGGGGATCCAGGCCTCCCTGAAGGGAGACCTGTTGCGGGAATTTTGGCAGCCGATCTACTTGATGAAGAACTTGATAGACTTGGCAGATAGATGGAGGAAGAAGATGGAGCCGATGAATGAGATGGAAAGTAGAAGGGGTCACTGTTCCCGTGTGACCGAGGGGTGATCGTCAGCCAGCATGTTGGCGCCGAACGGTGCAGCACGAACACCCTCATGGCCCAACAACTCTTCCTCGCTGGCATCAGGTCCGCAATAGGGAACGATCCGATGACCGGTGGGAGTCGAAGTCCATTCCGAGAGGCCAAACTTGCATCCGAAGTAATAGTGGAGGTCGAATGTGAAGGAGTGAAGGGCGCGACGGAAGGGCGCGATGCCGACGCCAATGCAAACGCCGTCCTGCGAAATCTTTGGTCCCCCAGGAGCTGCCTTCTCCTCGCCGCCCGCAAGCTGTTCCCGACGGACGGAAGTGGAGGTGGTGACGGTGCTGCTGTTGTTATTGCTGGTGCAGGAGGAGGTGAAGGCGAACGGCGGAGCGGATCGATAGCCTCGCTGAACCAACGAGCCGCGCTCACCGATCCGAAGTCGAGAGGAGAAGGTATGTGATTATCGCTTAGCGGGGTCAAGGAGAGCGGTCTGGGCTGTGCTGTCGTCGATGCGGAAGAGGAGGTAGGCGTGGACCGCCGTGAATTGGAATTGGGTAGAGACGTTGCTGGAGTCGGTTCGTTGGTTGGGAAAGAAGGAAGTGGGAGACCGGTCGGGGTGCGGTCCTCGTTTGAGAAAGACCATAGGGATTCCGGTGGCACGGGTGACGGCCGTGTAGCGGGACGAGCAGGGGGGGGGACTGGATCTCCAGGACGGTCTTGAGGTTCTACGAGGCCGATTGCAAGGTAATATCATTAGTGGCTTTTTATGTAGGACGATGAGATTTAAAAGCTCACGCATTGCGGACTTCATTCGGACCAGCCGTGGATGACGAAGACGACGAAGGTTCGGGGGACGATGAAGGCCGATACAGCGGTGCTGGTACGCTCGATGCAACTGTTGGACGTCTCTCTTAATCGAGGAGAGCGTTTTCGGCGTCCACGTTCGGAGAATCCGTGTCCATGCGGTCGTCTTCTTCCTCCTCCTCTCCAGTTTGGTGAGTGGGATCGAAATCCGGGTGTCCTCTCCCACTCGTCTCAGTCCGCCCATAGACATGTATCTCGAAGGCATAGACGACATGCTCGTATCTGCAGACGAGGCCGATGAAGGGCCAGCGGGCGGCGGAGCGGAAGATGAACTCGGTGCTGGCGGGACGCTTCGTCGTCGTGCTAGCACAGCTGCTGAATCTCCTATAGATGTGGTAGTGGTGGTAGTAGTAGCAACAGCTGACGTCCTCTCTGGGCTGCTTTCGTAGGCAGTGACAAAGCTCCTTCTATGTCGCGTCGTGTCGTGGCGGCTCCTTCTATGTTGTTGCAGTCAGCATGATTGGTGGCACTAGTGGAATTCCTCGCCGTGAATTACGCCTTCAGCGCCCATGTGCAAACCTCTGTCTTGTGAAGTGGAGCTTACTAGCAGTTGGAGCTCTCCTAAGAAAGCGAACGGCACTCGTCTGTCGGCCGGTACATGGAAAGAGTTCGTCAGCCCCAAGAGGTCTTCCCTTTCGCTACAAGCTTCCTCCGTACCGCCCCGCAGAATCATCAGCCATGACGAGGAAAGTCAACCCTCCTTTTCTGATGTAGCGGAATAGGTATTGTTCCCAGACATCTGTTGAAAAGTCGTTTGGGGGGGACGTCGTCATGAGACTAGGTTGGGCAGGGGACGTCGGGTATTCAAAGCAACGAACATGTTTACTTGGAGCTGTTCGGCGGGATCTTGCTTAGGATCGCTTGCGTAGCTAGACACGAAGATGCTTCAGCTGTGGAATTGGGAGTCCAAGGTGGGTGAACCGACCTTGACCGAAATCCCGCTTGTCCACACTGTGCGCAGCGAGCACCGTAGCCCCTCTTGCGACTAAGGCGTAAATGAGTGACTGCATGAGCATGGATCATAGCAGGTCGTTAGCTTCTGAACAGCGCCCTACAGTAAGGACGAATCCCGTACCATGCTGGTCTTCTTGCTGTTCAGGTCCGGGATGAAGTCTGGAAGCCAGTCAGGATCGAAACCTTGGCGCAGGGGTCGATACCCGCTGATGTAACTCGAGCCGCGGAAAAAACATGACCTCTTTACTCAGACTTTACTGAATAATCGATAACGCCGCCTGCGCGGTATTCCCATAGCCTGCAGACGCCTCGACCTGTCTTGCTCTACAGACCCTTTTCGATAGACAAAAACAATATAGTGATTCATGCCTACATTGTCTTGCTTATCGCATATACGGAAACAGAGTAATACAAGTTGTAAAAGGAAAGCTCCTGACTTGGTAACAGTGAAACACTGTCTTGGACGGTAATGATAAAAATGTCTCAGTAGTGAGTAAGACCACGATTCAAATACTCGCCGAGCGGTGTTTGTTTGTGAATCCCGGTGGGAAAGGGCGTGGGAATCGGTGCAACAATACTGCGCGGAGTACCCTAGCCTGTAGAGTGAAAATAGAGGCTATGGGAACAAAGTCCAGGCAACGCCAACTACCGAATTCGAAACAACCCTCTTGAACAACAAGAACGAGAACCAATAATCGACATGAGTCAGAAAATCGCGTCTCAATCCTCTGAACGTATTCCCATCAATTGTAAGTTAAGACTTTGGCGTTTTCCAGAGTTCAATGCAAAGTCTGACCGCTTCCTCTCAGATGACCACCCTAAGGTGGTAGAGTCCCTTAAGCAAGGGTGATCGTCTCATACCAGGCTATAGCTGTGGTGGTAAGATACCAGGACCCTGAGATTTTCTTGGGGAATTCTTAGGCGGCTTTCCTCTCCTTTAAGGCCGCCCTATTCGCTGGCATGGAAGCGGGCTTGATCACGCTGACGAAAACTGCGGAGCCAGACTCTCATCCCCCTTTACGTTGGTCCACTCCAAGGATTCAGAACACTATCCTTGCCCTAGGATACGTTTCTCTCATCTCGAGTATCGGCTCCATTCTGAGCTCACTGAAGGTCATCGACGGTCTTGGGCAGATGACCTTTCGGAACGCAAAGGCAAACCCAGAATATCCGTTGGACTGGACACTCCATACAAGGGCGCCCTATTTGATGAATCCGTTTGGCGTCAAAGGGAGTCTCCGTCGGTTGATGTACCACTGTAAGTTTGGTCGCTTTCTCCGACCTCGTTGCCGAGCGCCAAATGCATTTTCTTAAAGGCGTCGGCAGCCTTCTGGCGAGTGGCCTTTGTGCTCTACTCCAAATATGCTTCTACATCTGGCTGCATGAAGCAACGTCCGTGGCAGTAGTGGGATCGGTAGCCATAGTTGTGGCATCCTTGCCAATTTTGGTCATTCTTTCGTAGTATCGCTCGCAACTCACCGTGTAGCCTTTGCCGTTACAGATTGGTACGGTTCCAACAGCTTCTTCGACTCTTCGAGACAAGATGCAGTATTTGGGACCCTTCGTAACCCTTCGTGGATTGTACATGGTAAAAGAAACAGAAGAATACAACATTTCCTACATGATAAACGACAAGTCATTAACGTTTGGATGCATTGGGTAAAATTTTTCGAAATCGTTCCGCCCACTCAGGACGAAGCATGTTCGCGGTACGATGTCCTTAAACAGCGTTCCGTCTGGCAACGAATGCGAGGTAAATCCCGCGCCACTGGGAGCAGATGCAAGTACCCCTGCGGTAGTATTCGCATTAATTCGCCCCTGCTTAAGCGCCTCAATAAGCCTGCCATGGTCCTCAGACTCGGATCTGTCTAGGTCTAGGAGCCGTTAGTGTACCGAAAACTCTTTCCCCCATCTATCTACTCACCGAGGATCACTTCACAGTGTTGTCCTGACTGGTACGCCGATAATAGCAAAAAGCGGACACGGCAGCTAACGAACCGAAGTTGAGTTCCTGACCCGCATTTTTTGGAGTATTCTTTCAGAGTTACTGGACAGCAAGGGTCAACAGGACCCCACACGGCTGGTTTAGTTGATGGCTGTGCCTGAAGGTAATGCAAGTAAACAGTGTCCATTGCTTGGATTGTGATCGGAAGGGTATTCCTCTTGGCGTGCTCGCGAGGATGAGCCAGGGCGTAAAAGACCAGAGGGCATAACGAATAGTCGGCAAATTGCGGCGGAATTTGAAAGCCTGGATGGCGGAGACAAGATTACTAGATCAAATCCACCAGTCTGTGTAAGAAGAAAATCTTCATACTTAGTGTCTGAGGTGAAGGTCTGGTGAATGTATAATCCGAACCACCTTTGACTTCGTAGACGTGAACTGTTATCTGTAGGGTCGAGGCTGTTGGACTAGAGGTAGCGACTGAAGCAGGCGGTAACCTCTTCTTTGCTTCTTCGAGTGCTTTACTCTTCTCCTTGGCTTTCTTCCAATGCTCTCGGATCGATTCATCTTCTGCAGGATCTAGCTTGGATTATCGATGATGCACATGGGTATATAGGGAGTTGGTTAGGACCTAAAATAACCCCGGAGCTAACCCCCACAACTTACCCCGAGATTCTGTTGGATGATCGCCTCCATCTGCCGAAAAATAGACTCTGCTAACTGATTAGCTTCCTCCTTCGTTTTCTTCGATCGAACTCCCTCCATCCTCTGAACCAAGTCCTCGACTTCGCGGCCCCTATTTGGCACAATTCGTTAGTATATAGTATGTGCGCCCCGGTTGCAGAGAACATGCTGACCACCGTGCGACCTTTTCGTAAACATCTGGCGACTTTATCTGAGAATAGCTTTCATAGAGCTTGACCAGAAGGAAGAACCGTCTGATATGATCGCCGCCCCAACTAGCCCGAACGTTCGTGCAAAGGTCCAAGGCCCCTTGCCAGAGCTGAGATACCCCTCCCACACCCCCAAGGTCTTTGCCCATGCGTGGATATTCCAAACTAACGGGGAAGAGTTAGGCACTAGAGGTGGATGTATATATTTGCGTTTGGTCTAAGTTAAAACAGACCATTGTTTGTCTTCCTCATCATTGATAGTACAGTGCGCAAAGAGGTTCTCGATGATTCGTCTCTCCTCTCATATATGAAAGACGATGGACCCCCATGAAACTCCCTTCGTTCTACCTCAAGACGTCCCCCCTCTCCTCCAGGATGCGGAGGAGTCATTATATCGTGTTATCGAAAATGCTTCCGGAGTGCGAAGAAATATGCAGAAGATTCTCCATTTGATTGCCCGCTGCATCGACATCATCGAGGACCTGAAATGTTCGATCTCCCCACCACCTTCCACTTTCGAGGAGATGATGACGAACATCGAATCAGTGGAAAAGCTTGAGATGTCAGTCAGTCGAGGATCAAGGTCTGGTCATGGCTAGCTTGTGCTGACGTTATCCATCCAGTTTACTCATCAAGTTTGATGGTGCCGTAACCAGAGAGGCATTATTACCTACGTCACTGAATCATGAGATGATGGAAACGTGGGAGTCAAGTCGCAAGGAATTCTACGAGCTACTGAAGGAGGTTTATGACCCGGAATTTAAGACAATTCTTGTTGAAGCCTGCTTTGAGAGCGGGGCTGATGTATTGCGTCTTAGATCCTAAATACTTGGGCAAAAGACGTGGAACAGGTTTCACGGCTTGACGACTATCTTTGGGTTAGCTCGATAGCGCAAGATATGAGGGGCAGGGGAATCGAGTGCGTACAGTGGCATACTTGTCCTCTCCATCCTCCCGTTGGACTTGCTTTCGTTGTAGCGGGGCGCAAAGAGCTGAAAGGATTGCCGCAAGCCTCTTGGAAGGAGACCAGGTTGGTGCTATCTTTGCTCTTGGCCCGTACTAATCTATACTGGAACGCTATTCAGGTCCCTTCCAGCTTAAATAGGGATATTGAAGCCGTAATGAACGATTGGAAAATGATGGCGGGTCTTAGTTCCCTTAGACTCTCGAAATCCAAAGATCGGAGTTCTCAGGACTCTTCATCAGTCCGTTCCCTCCAACATTACTGTAGGTTCTTGCTCACGAGCTCGTGTCTCACCCCAACAGTGAGCCATACAGGCAAAGTATGAGGGCAAAGACACAGTAGACCCCCAAGAGTCCGAGCCGTCCCCCGGCTCTTCTCGCTCACCTATTGTGACCAGCCCACTGGACGATAGCATCCAAAGGTCGAATTCACCAGACGGTCGAAGGCCAGCCCCCCGTCGTCCTCCGCGGCCCGGAATTCCCGCCGATGCGGCGGAAAGATGGATTCGCGAGCTCGAGAATGAGACAGGAGCAATCAGCGTTACGCGTGCGGCCGCTTCCGTCACCGGAGTCGATCTCAACTCCGACGACACCCTGAGGCGACGCGATAGAGGAGAGGGTCGAGGTCGTCTCCTGCCCGACTTTTGGGTGGGGAGTTATGAAAGCGCTCTCAAGACCGCCCAAAAGGACGCCAAACCAATGTGTGTGATCCTCACTTGCGATGAACGTAACGACGTCGACACAGCCGAGTTCAAACGGTTCGTCGCGCTATCCCTCGTCGAAAATCCTTCACAACGCTCATCCTCAGATCCGTTAGGTCTGTCCTCGCAGATACAGACCTGGCTCGTGTGCTGACTGATAACGACTTCATCGTGTGGGGCGGCGATGTTCGAGACAACGAAGCGCACCAGAGTATGTGCTGTTCCTTTGGATCGATTCTTTGTGATTCTCACCTCCTTCTGCAGCGTCACTCAAGTTGTCAGCAACCACCTTCCCATTTGTAGCATTCATTGCCCTTCATCCCCTATCGGAAATTCGCACTGAAAGTGGCCCTTCGTCCCCCCCTCAACTTGAACTATGCGTATTATCGCGCCACGAGGGCTCTCCGACCTCTGTTACGTCCGCCACGACCTTACATAACCACATCACCAAATCTCTTTTGCCTCGCGTCACTCCTATATTAACCCGCGTCAAGAACGAAATTCGGTTGCGCAAACAGGAGCAGGAATTGATCGCACAACAGGACCGAGCATACAAAGAGCCTGAGCGCCGTTATTGGGAAAAGTTGGAAAGACGCCAGGTAGAGGAGCGGCGCAAACAAGAAGGAGAGGCTGAGTTACCAAGACTAGAGCGGGAGAAGATCAGCAAGGCAGAGCAGGGAGAGTCATGGCGTCTTTGGAAGCGGCATACCCTTCCTGCCGAGCCAGCCGCCTCAGAAAAGGCGATCCGCATCATAGTTCGCATGCCCAATGGAGAACGACTCACCAAGCGCTTCAGACCATCGGAAAGCGTCGAGGACCTTTATGCGGCAGTCGACGTCGGCTTCCTCTCGTGCGGCGAAGACGCTGCTGCACCGTCAATCGCCCCTGTGGGTTACACACACGAGTACGAGTTTTGTCTTGCGACGTTGTACCCGAGGAAGGAGATAGAACTGTCCTCTGAAACGCTTGGAAGTGTTGATGTTCTGAAGGGGGGCGGCGACCTTGTGGTAGAGATGAAGGCTGGACTTGGGTTATAGGAGAGCGACCAGGAGTGATGTCGCCTCTGCACATGTTGTGGGAGGCGTATCTGGATGATAATTCGTCATAGTCCAAATTTGATGCGACGTCTGGTTCTTGGACGCCGTAAGGCCAAGTGCCCATGATGGAAATTAGAGGATCTTGAGTGTATTCTACGAGACAGTTACAGCCCAGTTTCCAAACTACTCGGTCCTAGCGTAAACTTATCGGCCATGAAAGCAGTGGGAGCTTGACGCAAGGGACAATTTCCATGCTCTGGAGTACCCTTCTCTTGTATCTTCACAAGGTACCTGATGGAACCGTGGGTCAAGCCCTTGTAAATGCAAGCTCTATAACCAGAAGGACCTTACGATTCTTACTTTACACGGAGAAGATGTCCGCAATCGACTCGTATAGGCTTGAAAGCTCTTGTTTTCGCTATTAGGACCTCTAAAACCCCGGAACCAACCGATCATTCGGAATTAGGCGAGCACGACCCTTTGTGGGATTTATTAAGGCGATGTTGGTCCAGCAAACCAACGGACCGACCTTCCGCGCTCGATGTCGTCAGAACGGTGTGTCTACCGTTTATGCAAAAGTTTCACAAACGACTTACCGCCTCTTTTAACCGGACAGCTGGAGGACGAGATTCAACGCCGTTCTGAAATGGAAGGTGAAGTTGAGATATCTTCACAAATAATTCCACACCTGAATTATGAAGAGGCCAGCCAACATATCTGCCAGTTGTCGTACGTTTTCCTTTGCCAATGAAAGAACTTGTCTAGCAGATCTTAGTTTCCACCTGGTGAGATTGGTGGACACTGGACGACGATAACTCGAACGAGCCACGAATAGGCCAGGCGGGGAGTCGACATGGCTGACGTAAGAACGGGACGGAGACACATCTTTTGGAACACCGCAAGTTGCCGCGGGGTTTTCAGGTCCTGGCCACGATTTCAATTTCGAAAAGGCCACGTCCCCACCCAACACCTCTTTATCCCTTTCCTTCCACTCCCTTCCACGACAACTCAGGTCAACCTCTTTATTTCTTTCTCTACCTCCTATTTCATCCTCCAAAACAGCCATGGCTAGCGTACGTGTCCGTTCTCTGGAGGTGCAAGTTATATGGTGGACTGACGTTTTCGCTCATAACTTTCCAGTCCGACTCCGATTCTGGTGCTCAAGTTGCCGCCCCCTCTGGCGCTCCCGGACGACCTGGTGCTGCTGGATCATCTAGGCCAGCAGGTACCGCTAACCAGCTTCGGTGCGTAACGCCGCTGTTGAATCGCTATTGCTTGGCCATGCTGACACCTTGCCCGGCTCCCATTACGTTTACTCCAGTCGACGTGCAGCTGGCTCAGAAGTGAGCGCAAAGCCCAACTCGACTCGATCAGCTGGCGCTGGTGGCTCGTCCAACACGATGCTGCGGTTGTACACCGATGATTCTCCCGGCTTGAGAGTGTGCGTGCATAAGACTCGTTTAGCGTCAACATGCTGACTGACGATCACCCTCGGTCACACGAAAACAGTGACCCCTTCGTTGTCATGGTCCTTTCCATTTCATTCATCGGCTCCATCTTCTTCCTCCACCTATCTGCCAAGGCTATCAAGTTCTTCACCAAGTAGATTGGCTGCCAAAATTCTCGCCTCCGGTTTCCCTTCAGGGAGGCTTGGATCCCATAGTTGCGGTTCTAGGAGGCTATTTCCATCGTCGTTCTCCTGCAGCGGGAACAGATGGATCCCGCACCCTTTCGTCGTTATCAGGTACTTTTGTAATACCCACCGTGCGTGGCGCCCACGCCTTGTGCTATCAATTCAGCCCACTGCTACTCGATGTCGACTGCCAATGCGTGACTGATCGAGGCGGACACGGTTAATGCGCGTTGGAGGGGGATAGACCATGGGAGAAGGGTGGTGGTTACTGTTATTCAGACACCCCCGAGCTGGAGACCAACAGGAAGTCGTGTGCCTGCTTCGACGTTGAAGGCCGTGTTCTCGATTTTGTGTGCCCTTTACTGAAAGCCGCTGACAAAATGAGCCGAGGGACTGTCGATATTTTTGACTTTGCATAAAGATCTCGCTTCTTGCAGTGGGATACCATGTTAACGGAGCTGAGCGTTGTTCCGACTAGAAGGAGGAATCTATTTTACAGTAAGGATGACACACCAATCGTACAATCCTCCGCAAAGCAACCGCGGTTTCTTTATTCTCGTCCTCTGTAAGCAATGCAATGCGATAACACTCGTAATTAATGATCAAGCTGAGGTGTAATGCGGTGGATTCCTGGGTGTAAAGGTACAGGATGCCCAATTCCATATCACTACTTCTTAGTTCCATTTGGAGTGGGAAACAGGCGCGAAAATAGGTCTCAAGGCTTTATGGGTTCGCCCAATAGGCTGAAACCCTTCTAGGGACAAGAAAGTGAGCAGGGAAGTTATTATGCGGGCGCTCCTCAGCGATAGAGACCGGTACGCCGAACTCTTGCTGTGTTCACGAATCGGTTGGCTCGTTGCATAGCAGTTTCAGGGCCATGTGAAGCCGAAGGACCAGCTTGGGGGTTTGTAGGAGACATCCCCGATTGGAGTCGCTGCCTTGATCTAGTGCCGGTCACGAGTCGCCGGCGGATGTCGTCGGTGACGCTCTGCCAAGGGAACGTGAAGCGAGTTAAGTCCGAAACCACGGAAACAAGTCCTTGAACCGTGAACCGCCGTTCTCATCCCATCCAGCGCCCAGCCAACACCTCAATCAGTTCTACATGTAACAGCAAACCAGCAAACATCTCCATGTAAATAAATCGGTATCCTAAATGATAGATCCGGTAAAATAACTCTTTTCTCGTTCTATTCATCACAATCCCGCCAAGCAACGCGACAATCGAATCTATTGGAATTGAGATTTGAACCAACAACATCGACCACCCCAATGAACAGCAACTGGTGTGGTAGTACTTGTAGGGATAGTTGACGGGTCGCGGGCATTTGTTAGAGTGAGAGTAAGAGGACCATTAAGCTATTTAAGAGTGTGATCTTGATATGGGACACTGCCAACACATCTTCGCCCTATCCGTATCACTTCGCCTGAGGTAGACCGGTGAGTAGGACTTAACGAACATTTTGGTCCGGGGGTCGGCAGGCTCGGCTGAAATCTGGTTTTGACCACTGCGTGGGCTCATTTCTTACTCTCCCTCTCAGTTCATATCGACATAACCGGTGCCAAGTCCACAGTCCACCAGTCCACGGACTTGTTTCTGGAAGCTCGTGGCGGGTGGGGAACATAACAACCCCCCCATTTTAAAGTGGTTCAACGGGCCTTGCCATCCATAGTCACACCACCGGAAGAGCCTTCTTGAGATATGAGTCAGAACATCGCGTCTCAACCTTCTGAACGTATTTCCATCGAATGTAAGCACCGATTTGTGGGTTAGCGAGAGCTCAACGCAAAGTCTGACACTTCCTCTTAGATGAGCATCCCAACGTGGTAGAGTCCATCAGGGAAGGGTGGATCCTCTCATTCCGGAATATAGCTGTGGCGGTAAGATTCTAGGGCCCTAAGTTTTCTTGGTGAATTCTTAGGCAGCTTTTCTCTCCTTTTAAGGCAGCCCTACTTGCTGTCATGGAGGCGGGCTTGATTACGTTGACGAAAACTGCCGAGCCAGACTCTCATCCACCTTTACGCTGGTCCACTCCAAGAATTCAGAACACTATCCTAGCCTTGGGATACGTCTCACTCATCGCGAGTATTGGCTCTATTATGAGCTCACTGAACGTAATCGACGGTCTTGGGCAAATGACCTTTCGAAACGCGAGGGCAAACCCAGAATATCCGCTGAACTGGACACTCCAGAGCAGGGCGTCTTATCTGATGAAGTCATTTGGTGTTCAAGGGAATCTTCGTTTTTTGATGTACCACTGTGAGTTTGGTCCATTTCTCCGACCTTGTTACCGATTGCCAAATGCATTTTCTTAAAGGCTTCTACAGCTTCCTGGCAAGCGGCAGTTGTGCCCTACTCCAGATATGCCTCTATATCTGGCTGCACGACGCAACGTCCGTGGCAATTGTGGGATCTGTAGCCGTCGTGGTGGCGTACTTGCCTATTTTGGTTTTGGTTTCGTAATATCATTCGCCACCCATCGTGTAGCCTTTGCCGTTAAAAATAAGACAGTTTAATGGCTTCTTCGACTCCTCGGACCGCGATGCGGTGCTTAGAACCCTCAGTGAATTGCAGACGTTGGAAGAATTTGTGAACAGAAGAATACAACGCTCTAATAGTTCCTATCTTGGGCTTTATGATAGTGGAACGCGTTAGTGTAACGGGATTGCAGGAATAGTCTCCAGAGAAACCTGTTTGGCTACTTTCTTTGTACTAAGAGGGAAATTATTATGCAGTGCTTGGCGCACGGTCTTATTCTGGAACATCACACCTTGATTCTCATCCTTCCCAATCCCTCCTCAAGACTGCAGCCGCAACGACATCAAAACTTAGCCCTGCTCTAATAAAATCCTTGTTCTTTTATCCTCTCCTTTGGTACCGACACGCTGCGTTTTTATGTCGAGTGTTTGCGGCTAGCGCGAAGCGGTTGCCGTATGACGCCGCCAATCTGCCCTGACAAACGCTTCAAACGGTGATTCGTAACTCCAATAATAGCGTATCTAGGCGCGGCTCTGAGATCATTCAGACGGTCGTTCTACCCCGGTAGGAGACATGCGGCATTAGCCACCGAGCGTCCTCACACACGAGAACTCATCCACATGGCAGTCTCGAAACAAAGCGTTCTTTCTGCTGCGAGTCAAGATTCCGCTCACAAATCCCGGTACCTAGCTGCGATTTTCTCTCATCAATTTTCCTTTTGAGGCTGGGAGTAGGGAAGATTCAGCTCCCTGGCTCGGGCGGATGCCTGATTCTGGAACTGCGACATGTGTTGCCGTAACCGATAAAGAGCTCAGCAGCCTCGGCTCTCTGAGAATATATCAGCGCAGCACAGCATTATTTCCTTTACTTGGTATCGGACTTCCTTCTGACTCCTTGACACTTGCTTCCCCGCTGCCGCACGATCGTCATCCCCCTTCACAACCCGCTGCGAAGGCTTTGTCATTCCGTGAAGTAGCGCTCTTTATTTCGGACTCTGATAGTGGCCAATCAACATCGGTCGGGATTTACAGAAATTGCGCACCCAGCAGTTTGCCCTTGACTGCGAGTCAGTACCTTCACCTTTCGGACGAAGGACGTTCCGATGACTGGCTGCGGGCGTTGTGCTCTCCATTAGGCGCATGAAAAGCTCCAAGTGCCTAAAAGGTCGTCGAGTATGATGCTGGGGCGCCGTCATCATCGTTCCCCGTTTAGCACCCTCACGAACCAACCTCTTTCCACACCTTACCTACCCCACTAAAACCTTCACGAAAATGTCAAGTCAGTCAAATCGACCTACAACTGCAGTCTCTTTGTCTTCCAGCGTCGCAAGTCCTAGGACAGCCACCCAAGGAACACCTTACTACCCATCGCCACTCTCTTCGCCCTCCACAGTGGTCCAACCCATGATGTCAACCTCTACTCTCCAGTCCACTATCACTACATCGAGCACAATTGCTGATTCGACCGGGAAACCGAAGCGATCGTCGTTCCTACGCGCCTTGGGACTGAAGGCCGTCGGCACATCCTCCGTGCTCGCCCTTCTGCCAGAGGACTCGAGCTTGGACGCAGGGCCCAGCAGGAAAGAGGAGACTAAACAAGAGAAGAAGGAACGAAAACGACGGGAACAAGAAGCCAAATTGACTCCCGAAGAGCGGAGACTAGCGCAGGTCATGGGACGATATGGCTCAGCTGGAGACGCTTTTGGCGGTATGAGCATGGACTACGCAAGGAAGGACAAGCAGAAGGAGAAAGAGCGAGACATGGGTGGCAGGAGGTAGCAAGGAACCGTGTCTGAGTAGGTGCCTTGCTTTTGACTTGACTTGGTCGGGTCTTACAAGTATCTCCAGAAAGCGGCGTTTGGGATCTGCTGGGAGAAGATTATGCCTCGGGGGCCTCTATACCCACAAGCAAAGCTTTCTTGGACTTGGGAACGAGTATTCTACTTGGACTCCAAACCTCTCGCCTGCCATTCTGTGACTATAACTAACTTACGGTTTTACAATCATAATTCGACATTTGTTTACTGGCTACATCATCAACACATAAACAGGAAGCATATTCGAACAATCGCATCTATCTGCGAGCAGGATCAGGTGCTCCCCAAGGAACATCGGACGATCTCCAAGAAGCACCCGAAGACGATGGGCCTGGAGGAGGTGGGGGAGGAGGGGGACCTGGGCGAGGGCGATGATGGCGTCCTCCGATCGAGCCAGTTCCTCGTCTACCGCTCCTGCGAGCAATGTTTTTCCGGCAATAAGGACAGGTTCGGTTGCGCTCAAGCCATTGCTGTGAAAAGGGCGGCAACCAGTCAGCCACTGGACTGAGGAACCTAAAGCTCGAGGAACTTACAGTGAGGCACCCCTTATGGAAGAAGTGGTTGCATTCTGGAACACCCATAACCTCGGAGGTCTCCTCGTACTAATTTGAGGACGAAAAAAACTAATCAGTACGGAAGCTGGCAGCAGGCGGATCTCTAAAACGTACATCGTCAAGGCAAATCGGACACCGCTCCTCCTTCTTTGCTTCCTCGCTGTCTTTGTAGGCCGAGCTCGGGAGGGCGGAGATTTCCTCTGACGAAAGGCCACCCGCCGGCGGTGGCGAGAAAGCGGCGAAGCCTCCTCCTATCACAGATTCCATGAACGGGGAGAGATCCGCGACCTAAAAGAATCACAAAATAAGCATCAACCTTCTCTGGCCGTGAATACTCAAAGGCAACTCACATCGTAAGGGAAGTCCATAAACTCGTAACCCGAGCTTCGCCGGGACTCAGCACGCACGATAAGATCTTGGAAGGAGTTTGATGTCGGACGACGCAGACGATTGTACGAGTCTCGACTAGAACTTGAGTCTGAGGCAGCGAGATTATCCAAGGAGGGTCGGCTCAGGCTAGGCGGCCTTGCAAGTTCCCGTCTGAGGGCACGGAGACGTAAACTAGCGAGGTCCCCAGCTCTTGATTGCGCGGCGGCGGCGGCGGTAGCGGCGGCACCTGCCGACGAGCGTGTTGGAGAGGGAGACCCAGTCCGCTCCGCAGCCGTACGAACAAAGCTGGTAGCGGCATTGTCGACATCCAAAGGAGCTCCCGGTGGCTGGGTAGTGGACCCCGCCGTAGAAGGAGTGCGCGGGCGCTCCTCAGCGATTGAGACCGGTCGCCGAACTCTTGCTGTTACGACCGTAGCAGATGCGGGCCTAGGAACGGCCAATGCCTCTTCACGGCGACGATAACCTTGGTTCACGAATCGGTTGGCTCGCTGCATAGCGGTTTCAGGACCGGGTGAAGCCGGAGGAGCAGCTTGGGGGTTTGTAGGGGACATTCCCGATTGGAGTCGCTGCCTTGATCTTGCAGTCACAAGTCGCCGGCGGATGTCATCGGTTACGCTCTGCGGTCGAGCCAAGCCCAAGGGAACGTGAAGCGAGTTTCCAAAACCGTTCGCTTCGGGTTCAGCGGTGTAGCGACTAGCGCCGCTTGATAGCCAGGGCGAGTCGTGATCGGTCACCAACAATTCGGGTTCCATAGAACTTGGAGCACTCGTAGAAGACGAATTGCTGCGGCTGATTGCGATAGAGGGCCGTGAAGGAGCTTCGGAGCGACCAATGTTCTATGAGAAAAATGCGTTAGTCCCGCTCGAACTCGACGTAGCCCGTTAACCACAAAATCAACTTACACCTTGGGTCCAACCCCGCCAGGGAGGACTTGTCATATCCGGAGGGTCACTCAACAACGTCATCGACTCTGGCTCTTCGACCATTCGAGGTAAAGGAGACCGATCACCCATCAACAAACTCCTAGATCCGCCTAGCAGAGCAGGGGACAGCCCTCCATGCGGACTAGGTGGCACGAGGCTATTGTTCCGGGACGGCTGTGGCGTATACCCCGTCCTAATCTGCATCTCCGACATGCTGAGATTTCGAGGAACCAATCTCGGGGCCGGAGGGAGCGGGTACGAAGGCGTGAGCGGCGACACTTCGGGTCTCGCGTAACCTGCCGCGGCGTAGTCCCATTGACGAGGAGAGACGACAAAGCTCTCAGTGTCCGAGTTTTGTCGGGAAGGTCGAGAGTGTGGCGGTGTTGGAAGATTCGACGTTGGTTGCTCTGCGCCCCACATTGGCTCGAGAACGATGCTAGGGGAGTAAGAAGGGCCGGACTGCCAGTTGTTAGAGGCAGTTTCTGAGCCGGTAGGGAGCGCTGACGGGTGCGGGATATCGCCGTAAGGGGCTGGGATTGCCTGGATCATCCGGTGCCGCATAGCGGCGGAACCTTCTCTAGCCTCTTCAGCTTCACGCTGCCCTTGACGTGGACGTCGGTTCCATGTCATGTTCCGATAGTATTCGTCTGTGAAGATTACAGGTTAAGCGACCAGCAATCTCAAAGCGAGGTGTAAAAATGAGAGGACTCACAATCGCCAATGTCAAATTCATCAATCGACTCCACAGAGTCATCACGAATCCAATAAGGGTCGATGGCCGCCGAGTACCGGCTGGCAGGTCGGATGCGGGAGGATGGTCGAGGAGGTGAAGGAGGAGGAACTGGACAATTTCGGGACCGAGTTAGTAAACCGTTAGACTGAGGACAAAGAAAAATTAAGCTCACCAAACGGACTGATCTGCAATGGACTCCACCCATCCCCCGCCCTTTCCCTTAACTGACTCGCTCGGTCCGGAACGTCTTCAACCGTCACAGAGGACGCTGTAGCGGAAGGAGCAGATGACGCCGATCTTTGCTGGACGATTCTGTTACGCACTCTCGTAGGTACACGAGTCGAAGTGTTCCCATTTCCAGTTTCAGCGCCAGACGCACCCACAGTGGCGGCCGTCGAGGACACCGAGCTCGGTCCAACGTCCTCAGCTCCCCCCGCCGCATACATACGCAGCTGATCGCGAAGCATGCGCTCCTCAACCTGCATCGCGCGTCCAAAGTTATCGTCCCTCGCATCGCTCAGCAAGCCGTCGTACATGCTGACGGGTCTTGCCGTCGTCGTAGTCGGCCGCGCGGTGGGGTTGTTCGTCGGCACGGTCGGGATCGGACTGGGTCGAATTCGCTCCGCTGCATCCTGCGCCGCCCGGACAGAAGCTTGGTCCAGCCGTTCAGCGTTCATCGCCGCTTCGAGCTCCCGCCTCGACCTCTGCAAGCTCCTCTCCGCATCGAGGAACGCGGACCGCGCTACCCGCACGCTCCTCGCCATATTGGAATACGCCGTCCTCAGCCGCTGCCTCCGCGCTTCCCACTCGGGGTCGTCCACCCGATCAGCGATCCGCCAGTTCTGCGCTGCTGGTGGGTAGAGCTCCCACAGCTCGAGTTCGGCGCTCTGCATCGTCCGTCGGTTGATGGACATGCCCCTGCCGATGCTCTCCGCCAGCCTTCCCAAAGTGTCGACTTGGTGATGGAACCCAATTATCTCTCCCATGTCGAACATTTGGTTTGCGGGTGGGTCGGATGGAGCGGCCGAGGGACCGGGGGGTGGTGGCGCTGCTGGAGGAGTGGGCTCAACATAGCCATGGTCGACGTGGTGCTCGTGGTCGTCTCCGTGATCATGCGAATGGGTGTCGTGAACGTGGTCGTCCGGTCCGGCAAAAATGGGTGGGGTGAGGTCCGGTTCCAAGGCGATGTCGTCGTCTGCCGCCGCGTGGTGGCGTGATCGTGAGTATACGCTGAAATCGAAAGGAGTGGGTTGTCGATTGCCGAGTGAAGATGAAGAGACGTCCATAGCAGCAGCTGCGGCAGACGATGAACTTGCACCGGCACGGAGATCGGGCTCCTCGACCACCATCGGAGGCGGGGTCTGCGATGAGGTCCGCATCACCGGACTTGAGCGACTTTCCCGAGTCGACGACGCCAGATTCCGGAGCTGTGGAGCTAACCTCGCCACATAAGTCGTAAACGTCGTAACCTCCACCCCAGGCCGAGACGTTGACCGCGAAAACGGTCTGGTCGGTGCAGCGGGAACACCTTCATGATCCAACAACTCCTCGTCGCTCGAATCGGATTCCGCAATAGGGAACGATCCGATTACCGGTGGGAGCCGAGGTCCGTTCCGAGGGGTCGAACTTCCATCCGAAGTAGCAGTGGAGGTCGAATGTGAAGGAGGGAAGGGGGCGATGGAACTGCGCGATGCCGACGCCAATGCAAACGCCGTCCTGCGAAACCGTTGGTCCTCCAAGAGCTGCCTTCTCCTCGCCGCCCGCAAGCTGTTCCCGACAGATGGAAGTGTTGGAGGTGACGGTGCCGCTGCTGTTGCAGTAGGAGGAGGGGAAGGCGAACGGCGGAGCGGTTCGATAGCCTCGTTAAACCGACGAGCTGCGCTAACGGATCTGAATTCGGGAGGAGAAGGTAGGTAGTTGTCGCTGCTTAGCGCGGTTAAGGAGAGTGGTCTGGGCTGTGCGGTCGATGCGGAAGAGGAGGGAGGTGTGGACCGCAGTGAATTGGAATTGGGCAGAGACGTTGCTGGAGTCGGTTCGGTAGTTGGGTAAACTGTGTCGTTTGCGTAGGACCATAGGGATGGCGGTGGCACGGGTGACGGCCGTGTAACGGGACGAGCAGGTAGAGGCGGGGTTCTCCGTCTTGAGGATCTAAACGAGACGATTTACAGGTAAAAAATAATATCATTAGTGATGCGTTTCTGTTTTAGGACGATGGAAATTTCAAAAAGCAAGCTCACGTATTGCGGACTTCATTCGGACCAGCCGTGGATGACGAAGAGGACGAAGGTTCGGGAGACGATGAAGGCCGATACAGCGGTGCTGGTACGCTTGACGTAGCAGTTGGACGTCCCCTCTCTTGATCGGGAAGAGTGTCTTCGGCGTCCACGTCAGGAGAATCCGTGTCCATGCGGTCGTCTTCCTCTTCCTCCTCTCCAGCTCGGGTGAGTGG
Organism: Tulasnella sp. 424; assembly: GCA_019633425.1. Taxonomy (NCBI): domain Eukaryota; kingdom Fungi; phylum Basidiomycota; class Agaricomycetes; order Cantharellales; family Tulasnellaceae; genus Tulasnella; species Tulasnella sp. 424. The sequence goes on along the minus strand of WSUB01000029.1, from coordinate 159,685 downwards.
GATCGAAATCCGGGTGTTCTCTCCCACTCGCCCGAGTCCATCTATCGACATGTATCTCGAAGGCATGGACGCCATGCTTGTATTTGCAGACGAGGTCGATGAAGGGGGACCTGTGGGCGGTGGAGTGGACGATGAACTCGGTGCTGGCGGGACGCTTCGTCGTCGTGCTGGAACAGCTGCTGAATCTCCTATGGACGTGGTAGTGGTGGTAGCGGCAGCAGCAGCTGACGGCCTCTCTGGACTGCTTTCGTAGGCAGTGACAAAGCTCCTTCTATCGTCGTCTACCGAGTCGCGTCGTGTCGTGGCGGCTCCTTCCATGTTGTTGCGCTCAGCAGCATGATTGGCAGTGGCACTCGTAGCGGAATTCCTCGCCCGTTTTCGTGCAGATCCCGTCTCCACTTGGTCAGCGAGATTTTGGTTTGACGGTTGCTGGTCTATTGCGACCGAGGAAGACATTGAGGAGGATGCGGATGATGATGTGGATGACGATGAGAGGGTGGTTTGGTGGAATGGTCTCTTGGTTCTGGTGGTTGTAGTTGGAGTGGACAAAGAAGTCGGGTATCGGTCTGAAGGGGTATCGGCCATATATAAGAGCGTGTGTGTGTTGTTTCGTGTGGGCAGAGCGACTTGTAGGTCGGTCGTGGCTCTCCTGTGGCCGTACACGTTCTAGTAACGATGGCGGAGACTTGGAGGGGAGGGGTTGGGAGGGAAGTGGATGAAGGGGAGAGAGTCTCTAAGTTTCCGATTCTTCTCTAGACTGAAAGAGAGCACAGCCAAACCATCCAATATTCCACATCTCACGCCTGAACACAAACTAACAACCCGACCCACTCGACATTTCCCAGACGCTTCCTTTGTGTACGCTCCTCACTCAATGTAACAGGGTTCGCACTTTGGCGGTGCTTGGCTTTCAGACGCTCCCAAGCTTTCAGACGCTCCGCCGGGCAGTGAAGTGGAGACGCTTAACAACGGACTTTAGCCGAGGGTAAAGCAGCAGTAAAGTAATTCCTTGTAATGCTCCAGCTCTAGTACAAGTGTTCAGACCGGGGGGAAATGGGCGTCGAAAAAAAGGTGGTTTAATCCCTCGAGTGCAAAAGGACGGAGCCCATTTTGGCGCCGGCCATCGACTTTCAAAAACTCCGGTAAGGCTTTCTACATGGCATACTGAGCTGTCCATCGGCGACTTTCTTCCTTCGCCTGAGCTTCATTTTGCTTGTAGTGATTTGCGACCTGTAAAAATAGGTGATGAGTAACAGTAGTGCTTCGAATTGGGCACCCGACCTGCACGTACCTCGGTGTTCAATGGATCATCAGGGTTCGGTGACGATAGTAAGGCTTGTATGCTAAGTAATACGGTTCGAATTTGCAAAGCGGGCGACCACTTGTCTACGAGAATGGGGGAGGCACTGCCGAAAGTCAGCGCCTCTTTTGGTGGTGCCGAATCAGGGTTGAAATCGAAGGCTTGCCTTTGAGAATGTCCAGGCAAATACGTCCGAGCTTGTCTAAATACACCGCAGAGAGGCCCCGTCAGATAAACTTTTCGTGCTCCCACAGAGTGGCGTAAGTACCGATGTTGGGATGATAGATCTTGGTCAAGAACCGCACTTTCGGCGGTGTCATCGGGTAATCCGCAGGCAAGAAAAGCTCCAGCTTGAAGATACCGCCTTTTTTCAAACGAGTTCAAATGCGGTGTGTCAGATTCACTTCGGTCCTCCATGCGAATCTTTTGTGCTTGTGAGCCTCGCACCTTCGAATGGACTTCCTTGCGGGCCCGCGATCGTCACGTCGAAATACCGCATATTGTCCTCATGCGGTGCAGCAGAAATCCCTGGAGCTGGATCCGCAATGAGACGTTCGGTTTCCTGATGGAGGAGGTGGAACAAGCCTCTTCGTCGTCAGGAATCCCCCTCTTCCACATTCAGCCACACGAGCAAGGGGGTTAAAAGAACAGACCTTGATGATGCGCTGCGTAAAGAGTCATTCCCAGTTTAGCGAGCTCGTCGACGGGGACATTGCGAATCGCACCATGACCTACCTTTGGCAATGCCATCGACGTCGAGTGTCTAGTGAGTCTAGTGTAAGGGTGGTAGTCGACGTTGAAATGAACGAACTAGGGTATCATGAGGCCCCTATTTACAACCGGACATAAGGAGTTGCCTTACCTCCGCCACTCAACAATTGATAGGGTTTTCCCCTTTCACTGCCCCTTTTTCTCCTCTTCACTCCCACCAACCACCTTCCCTCTCTTCTCTCTCTCTCCCCGCCTCCATCCTCCCCTCCTCCCTCCCTCCTCCTTCGATCAATGATGGACACTCGCAGACGTTCGCGAGGATTTTCACTTTCACTCAGCATCAGCAGCAACAACGGAGGTCCGAGGACACCTAGCTTGCTTAGCCGACGGCAATCAACCGCAAGCGTGTTCCTTCCGTCATCATCACCTTCCCCGGCTCCCGCCACGCCAGGCCGGTTCAAACGGGCGCTCAAGAGGATAGGATCAATTCGCATTCCTTTTACGAGGCGCAATTCGTCTAGCAGTACCGCGCTCAATTGGGGAGGAGCTGCAATGGGAGACTCGGATTTCATGGTAAGATTGGGTGTCGTGTCTCCTCGCAAGCCTCTCTTCGCCTTTTTTTTTCCTCCTTTGCTCGGACATCAAACACCGCCCCGGAAACCGTGGCTACAAACTCCAACTCTCTCCGAAGTCCGTCCGCTGGCACTATTAGCCACAGTCACTCCAAGTAACTGGATGGATGGGACTGCGTCACTCGGCATTCTGACGATCAACTCCGTTGTCCCATGTGCGGGGTGGAGTCCGGAAGTCGCCGGCTCCGAACAGTTTCCCCTTTCGCCACTATTGACAATTTCTCACACTCCTTTACCCAAAACGTCCCCTACGGGCCCGCGCGTGCTGACATATCTCGAACCTTTTTAGTACGACGATGACATGGACGTCTCCTACGAAGGTCTCCTCCGTCTCGCAGCTCGAATCGGGGACGCGAAACCAAAGAACCTTCCTCAAGAGTACAAAGCCGGTTTACCCCGCGGAGTCTACGCCACTTGCGAGGCAGCGAGGCTTGAAGATTCGTGTGCGATATGTCTCGAAAAGGTCAGTACCCCCACCCAAGTTTACCTTGGCATAAAACGCGCTTCTTGTGCTGACGACCGCGGTTTTTACACGGGGGTTAACTTGTTCCGATTTTAGTATGAAGATGATAGCGCGGTGATGGGTATCAACGAGTGCGGGCATTATTTCCACTCTAGTTGTTTCGAAGTAAGAGAGCATTTTCCTTTTTGCGGGACTTTTGTTCGAAGGCTAATAATATTACCTCGCACGCGCGTGTTTTTTGTTGTTGCACAGACTTGGCTGGACCTCGCATCAAACTGCCCCGTCTGCCGGCGCGAGCTCACACCTGCAGATTACCGCTTCGACCCCAACGCACCTCCAGCATCGCCAAGCTCTCCTATATCGCTAACGAGCTATTTCGGAACTCTTCCACCAATGTCTCCGATTCCGCCGGTCGTTATGGAAGAAACCACGTCTCGCTCGGATAGTGAAAGCCTCGTGGACAACACGCCGTCTTCCCCCTCTTCCAGCCCCACCACGCCAGAGGAGGAACAAGAGCACCTGCCTACTGTGCATTATCAAAGTCCGATTTGAACCAAAACGGGGCGATAATGATGGTCCAGACTCTTTTTTGTGGCCGCTGGGGAACAAATGCCGGTTGCGAGACGCCCAAGTTGATGAAATCGGGTCATCGATCGAGCCTCTCTCTCCTTTCTAAATTGGAGCCCCTCCTCGGTCTCTTTCAATCGCACAAACCCACTCTCCCTGCCCATTTGTATCAATGCACAACTCCCTCCCGTCGTTTTCAAGTGAAGTATTACATAAAAACCATTTCCGATCCTTTTCCCGTTCTCAATATGTTGCTTTTCCATTTTCTTTCTTTCCCTCTTTCTCCCTTTCTTTTTTTATCTTTTACCGTTTCAGAACACTTTTCCACCTCATGGCTTTGTCGTTGAACGTCATGCCCTCATCCTTCCTTTCCTTGCAACTCTGAACCTCAAGTGACCCTCTCAACCATCCCATTCATTCGTGTCTCCTTTTTTTCAATCCTCTTTGACTTGCTTTGCGTTTCCCGCTTCGTACATACTTATTCTTTCTCTCTCACTCTCCTGCTCCCAGTCTCAGTCTGTCTGTACTATGCTTATACCGATTCGGTCCCCCTCACTCACTCCCTACCCTCTCGTTACACATCCGAGAACCGTCCGAGTTCGAAATGTTTCCTAGTCTCCTCTTCTTTTTCCTTTTTTTTTTTTTTTTTTGGCTCGATCTTGAAATTTATAGAAGTGTTTCATTTATAACGCGAGCGTGATGAATTGCATGTGAGGCACGAGAGACAGACAACATAATTAAAAGAACGCGACCGTCGCGACACGTGGAAAGTCGACGATCCATCTCAGACGAATTCAATAAAACTTTGACTCCTTCTCTCCTTGATTCGCAGCTTCGCCAGATTAGCATTTTAACCGCACAAGCTACCACGGCCTATCCATCGATCCGGGACTGCGCGGCGACGCACTGCTGCCCATGAACGCGGAGGTTCTGGAGGTTCTCGACACCCTGCTAGGTTCAAGTTCGCCCCAGCCCGGCAGCAAACGGGGAGGCTTCGGCTGTCTTGAACGGACCGCTGCGACGAGAGATGAAAGGTATCAAAGATGGGAATTCGAACTGCGTGAAACCAATGGGAAGCAGAATGAGCATGCTTACATCTTTCTGGTTTGAGCTGAGGCTCCGGTTCTTGGACTACAGGCTCAGGCTCAGGCTCGGGCTCGGGCTCGGGCTCGGGCTCGGGTTCGGGAGGAGGTGGTGGTGGTGGTAGAGATTTGTCTTCAAGGGGAGAGGATGGAGGTTTTGGCGGTGGTGGGGGAGGTGGCGTTGGTGGCGCAGGCGGCGGAGGCTCTTGTCCAACTCGAACATTCATAACGTGCTGCATTGCCGCGTTCCGCTGAGCCTGTAGATTGAATCTATTGTTAGAGCTCCGAAAATATATTCTTGAAGCTGGACATGTTTTGGGGGCGTACCGCGTTTTCGGGGGTTAGAGGGTTCTCCAGCAGCTCAGCTGCTACGCGTTCGGCTTCCTCGGCTGCGTCTGGACTGATAGAACCCAGAAATTGTTTGAGAAAATTCGGCTTCAAAGTTTCGAGGATTGGGAAGCGTTGACGCTACTTACTCGGTGTTCCGCAACTGTTGGGCTGCTAGGTCCACCCAAAGGTGGTCGTCCACTCTCATGACCTCCTCCACCCCTGTTTCCCAGTCTTCGGGGGGCTGGCAAATTGCGAGTCCTTCATTAATACCGGATATGGAATTCGGGGGCTTGTGTGATCGGAAACCTACGTAGAACTCCGCACCGTGTGCTTCGACTAGCAAGTCGAGCAGTGCATCGCGCCGGTCGCCCCAAGTCGCAGTAGTTTGGCTGTCGACCGATGGGGGCAGCTCGGCCTCTTCCTCTACAACAAGTTTAGCTTCAAGAAGTAATCTATGCCGTTCGGGGAGAGTGGCGTTAAATCAAAACCACGCTGGTGTAGCGCGCGCAGATCCGACCCTGGACTCACAGTTCGAGCTTCTGCAACGCCTCCATCGATGCCAGCATCTCTTCGAAATCGCTCGGGGGCTCGCTGAACTCTGGACAAAGCTCCTCGAGGATAGTAATGCAGCGCGATACCAAGTGAAGGCCCTTTTGGGAGTTCCGATGCGACTGCGAGGCTTTCAGCGCGACGTTGTGCAACAGCTCGGCCGCATATTGGAGTGGAGGAGGAACGTCGTGCGGGATGTCGAGGACGCTGCGCTCGGTCTGCATTGTGGTGTGGGTGGTGGTGGAAGAAGAGTAGAAAGACGGCTGTGAGACATGGAGGCTTAATTGTGGAACGCATCTGGACTCGTCGTGTGCTAGTGCTTCGAACGCGAGGCAACCTGCACTTAAGTTGCATAAGTAGCCCCTATCGCAACCACATTGTTATCTTAACCACCTCCATCTCAATGTCTTATACAACCAAAGGCAAGCACAACCTAAACCAGGGAGTTGCGGGAGTTGTGAGTTTGGGGAGCCTCGGGAATGAGCTGTTCCGCGTGATCTCCGTGGTACGATGGAAGCATTCCCGGGACAATGTCACCCAGTTTTTCCTCCTTGTCGCCCTGTACAAGACTTATCTTGACGCCGAAAATCGCGCGAACGTCGGTAAACGGGTAGCGGCTGGAAAATATGCCCCATTGTGAGTCGTCCTCTCCGGCACTCTTGAGCTCTCTGAAGGCCAATTGGCGGCGCGATAGGAAAGAGAGAGTCGATAACCTCAAGGAGAAGATGAAGCTCATTCAGAGGGAAGAAAGCGAAGAGGATGCTAAGAGATTTAGCGAGCTTGTTCTTGCTGAAATGGAAGAGCTCATAACGAAAGAAGCCCAGGTGCGTTGTGGGTGATGCAGTACGTCCGGCGGGTGTGCCTGACCAAGGATGCTCTATTCAACGGCCAGCTTCAACCCGACAAGGATCGACACTTCAAGGATCACTGGGATAAGGCAGAGATGAATAAGCAAAAGTTCCTCGAGAAGAGGTCCAAGGAGAGGAGCGACACCGGATCCATCTCATCGAGAGGTGGCGGCAGGCCAGTCACCCTGAGCATCCGCATCAACCTTGGGGACACGAGGTCGGATTTGAGTAAGCCTTCGGAACGGCAGCTAAGTACGAACATCCCGCACTATATTCCCATTTCCGCTCATTAACGATCTGGTCTTTTCACTAGCTTTCCCTCACTACTTCCGTGACTCCTACATGAGCGCGCTCGTCCCCTACGCACTCGCCCATCCCCAACTCGATGCCCCTCAACAAACACGAGGAAAGGGAGGGAAGGAGGTGCGGCCTCAACCTCCGATTAAACGTCAGGCAATGGACGCGCTTTACGTGCGACTCGTCGATGAAAACAAGCGCGCTCGTTGGAACCTCATTGACCGGGGCCGCAAGATGACGGTCGCAGAATTTGAGCGATTGACGACTCAAGACCCAACAGTCGAAGTCCGGTTTATCAGCTGCAGGATACGATTCGTCCTATTGGCGACGTATAACGGGAACAGGAACTTTGAGAGGATTCTTGGTACGCACGATTGGCAGTTGGCCCATAGAGCGATTCCCTAACTTTTCACAGACCTCGATAGAGACAAGAAAGAGCTGCTTCAGCTTCTAGAGAGCCAAGCCCTGCGTGATAATGGGTCCATTCACTCAACCGGGACACGCCGCACAAGAGGTCGGGGGCTCGGGCACGGCGACAATTTCGGGGCCGGACAAGACCTGATCAAGAAAATTCAGCCGCAGACGTTTCTGTTGATCCAAGGCGAAGACCAGTTTGCTCCCCCGCCAGCCGAACCTAAGGATACTGGGTGCCAGTGTATAATATGTTAAGAGCTAAGATACCGATTTCCGTTACCAAAGATTTCTTTCGTTTGGGTCCTACGAAGTATGCATATTTTATATACATGAAACGATACTATGGATATGTCGATGATGCGGAGGGCCGGATTCATCCCCCTCGTCCACCGCGCTTTGCCATCGGATGACCGTGTCACCAAACCATTAGAAGCATTGGTACGGACGCGATGATGATCGCGACCAATGTAGCCCAAACAACTGGCATGTCTTCGTGTAGCCAGACATACATGATCAACTGAGCAAGAACGCATAAACTCCCGACAAAGAGGCAATAGAAACCTTTTTAAGTCGAATGCTTTTAGACGACGTCGACATGTGATTTGCGCAGTAAAGTGAGAACTTACAGTGGTTCATCAGTAATCGGGTTCTACCCTTCACGCCATAGGATCCCATCAGGCCAGCCTCGCCGCTAAGAATCCAAGCCGGGTCCGGCGCTGTTTCTCTGAGTGCATTCCAATAGGCCATACGTCCTAAAAGGTCGATGACTTTGAGGGCACTCAGGATGCAGCCTACGTTCAAAGCTAGAGCGACATATGCCAGTCCAAGTACGGCATTCTGGAACTCCGGTCTTGTAAACCGTACAGTAGGATCGGGGGTCTTTACAACCCCAATGAGAGATGCCTCCATCCCTGCGAATAGAGCAGCCTTACAGGAGATGCCAGGGTGATCAGTGAAGGCTTGTGATATATTAGAACTTTCTATCTCACCACGACTGCAATGGCTTGATACGAATTGAGCCAGCCTTCCTTTACGGAGTCCACGAGTTTAGGGTGCTCATCTAATTGCAAAGCGCCAAACTCAGCCTCGACATCAACTCAAGGCATCACAGCGAGGTACTTGCATTCAATGTCGACAGGCTTGTGGGGAGGTGAAAAAGAGGACGATGAGCTGCTCGAGGTTCGTGAGGTCTGATGGGCGAGAGCCAGGTTTAGTTGGTCGATTTGAAGCATCTGGTGGGACATCTTGCAGTGTAATTGTGTTGTGAGTGGTTAATAGTAAGTTATTAGCCTCCATTTAGTCTATGGGCCCATTATAATCGAATGGAAAATGCTCACACCTGATAGGCGTGCGGCTCCGGTGCGTACTGTTACTGTGGCTTGCGAACCCAGTCCCTTAACGCATTGCAGCCTCATTGTCTTCGCAACTTTATTTGGGTAACAGCATGTTACTAGTCCTTCCTGGAAGCCAATGGAAGACTTATTGGGCTCGAAGGAAGCCCCGAGTCCTTGGAAGCCGGAAGCCAACCACCCGCTGACCGGACATCTCCTTCACGCAGAGTGATTGGTGGAGTTTTGTATTTCGAAGAGTCGATTGCAAATCAACTGAATTTTATATTCCATAAAAGCAAGCAAAATATAGGACCTTTGACGGATGTGCGATCATGAGGCCCCATTTGGAACATCATGCAGCTCCAGGTCAATAGATGGCCCATCTCGAGAATGCGGTTGCGTCAGACAGATTAGTATAAGGAACGGTAGGCTCGAAGGTAGGCACCGCAATCATGATCAACAGGGTATATTCAATTTCAAGGCATAGAAGCGAGTCCGGGAGTAACGTAGTCGTCGATCAATGTGTTGTTTGAGAGAGCATCTAAACAAGGTTCGGGCACCCTGCCTCCGACTTCTCCTAATCAGTAAGCCTATGGCCTACTAGTCGGCTGCTCTTGAGCGGCCTCGGAGACTGCATCTTCACCGTCGCCATCGTGCTGAGCATCGCCTTCGCCATCGCCCTGAACCTCGCATTCGCCATCGTCCTGAGGCTCGCATTCGCCATCGTCCTGAGGCTCGCATTCGCCATCGCCCTGAGGCTCGCATTCGCCTTCGTCCTGAGGTTCCTCCTCGCCTTCGTCCTGAAGCTCCTCCTCGCCCTCGTCCTGAGGCTCCTCCTCGCCGGCGTCCTGAAGCTCCCCCTCGTCTTCGTCCTGAGGTTCCTCCTCGCCGGCGTCCTGAGGCTCGTCGCCGGCGTCCTGAGGCTCTTCGCCAGCATCCTTAGGCTCGTCGCCAGCATCTTCGGCGGTAGCCTCCTGATCGCCAGGATTCTAAAACACGCATCAGAAACTGCAGGAGCGAGAGGTGCCAGTTAATTGCTTACAGAGGATAGCCCGTATCCCGCGGCCGCTGCGCTTGCTGTGGCTGCAGTGGTTGCTTTGGCGGCCCCAGATTTACCAGGCTGCGCGATCGAGTCTTCCTCGTCTGGCGAAAGGCCTACTTTCAATCCTTTCTTCGGGTCGTCCGATAGGGTCACATCCCCCAGTTGGACTCCCTTCGGGGCGAACCTTTTAAAAGCAGACTACTAGATTATTAGTTATCAACTTTGCTGTAACGACAGTTCGAATACCCACATGGAACAGGGAACCCCCAGGGGATTTCCCTTGAGTCGACGGAGCAGGCTTACTGCTACCTTGAGTCGATGCAACAGGCTTATTGGAAGCTGGAGTCGATGCGGCAGGCTTATTGGTACCTTGGGTCGATGCAGCGGGCTTCTTGGTACCTTGAGTCGACGCAGCGGGCCTGTTGGAACCTTGAGCCGTTGCAGCGGGCCTGTTGGTACTTTGGGTCGATGCGGCAGGTTTGTTGGAAGCTTGAGTCGATGCAGCAGGCTTGTTGGTACCTTGATTCGATGCAGAAGGCTTGTTGGAAGCTTGAGTCGATGCAGCAGGCTTCTTGGTACCTTGAGTCGATGCAGCGGGCTTCTTGGTACCTTGAGCTGTTGCAGCGGGCTTGTTGGTACCTTGAGCTGTTGCAGCGGGCTTGTTGGTACCTTGAGCTGTTGCAGCGGGCTTGTTGGTACCTTGAGATGTTGCAGTGGGCTTGTCGGTACCTTGAGCTGTTGCAGCAGGCTTGTTGGTACCTTGAGTCGATGCAGCGGGCTTGTTGGTACCTTGAGTTGTTGCAGCAGGCTTGTTGGTACCTTGAGCTGTTGCAGTGGGCTTGTCGGTACCTTGAGTAGATGCGGCAGGTCTATTGGTATCTTGGGTTGATGCGGTGGGCCTGTTGGTACCCTTTAGCCATTCGGCAAGTTTCCGGAACATATCCCGCTATGAAAGTCATCGAATTTGATGAGCTACTGGGGTCATTCATTGTGATTCGGGTCGGGCGTACCAATTTGCTGATTGACGTGGGTGTTTTGGCGGGATCGCCAGACGGACCACTACGATTGGCGTCGTCGGTTTCGTCGGGATGCATCATGTCTTGGTCGAGCAAATATGGTCGACGTTTAGATGAGTAAATGGACAAGGAGGAGCCTCGCCGAGGGGGGGGGGGGGCGGAGGAAACGAATTGAGTTGATAAAGAGGACGAATGGTGAGTCACTGTGAGTGGTTTAAATGCTTTGGGGAGTCGCCCTGTGCTGCGCCTTTCTCCTCGAGGCAAAGGCCACGAGGCAACAGTCCCGAGCACTCTCTAGACCTTTTCTCCGTGGAATATTTCTTGCACCGCTACCATCTCGCTTGATTTGGTACTGTTACTATGGCCTGCGAACCCACTGCCTTAGCGCATTGCAGCCTCATTGTCTTCGCAGCTATATTTAGATAACAGCATGTCTATGGTCCTTTCTGGAAGCCAATTAAAGACTTTTTAAGCTCGAAGGAAGCTCCGAGTCCTTGGAAGCCGACAACCCGCTGACCGGACATCTCCTTCACGTAGAGTGATTGGTAGAGTTCTGTATTTCGAAATTCGATCACAAATCAGATAAATCTGATATACATAAACCCCAAAAAAAGATATAGGACCTTGACGGATGTGCGATCATGAGGCCCATTTGGAACATCACACAACTCAAGGTCAATAGATGGCCCATCTCGAGAATTCCGCGGTTGTGTCAGACTGAGTAGTATAAGGATGGGTCGGCTTGAGGGTCGGCGCAGCAATCACGATCAACAGAATATATTTCCAAATTCGAGACATAGGAGCGAGTCCGGGAGTAACGTAGCCGTCAATGAATGGGTTGTTTGAGAGCGCGTCTAAACAAAGCTCAGGCACCCTGCCTCCGACTTTACCTAATCAGTAAGCCTGCAGCACACTAATCGGCTGCTCTTCGGCGGCCTCGTCGACTGTATCTTCACCGTCGCCAGCGTCCTGAGTTTCGCCTTCGCCCTCATCCTGAATCTCGCCTTCGCCCTCATCCTGAAGCTCGCCTTCGCCGGCGTCCTGAAACTCCTCGTCGCCGGCGTTCTGGAGGTCCTCGTCTCCAGCATCCGGAGGCTCGTCTCCGGCAGCCTGAGGATTGTCGCCCGTATCTTCGGCGGTAGCCTCCTGATCGCCAGGATTCTTGGAGACGCATCAGAAACTGCAGGAGCGAGAAGAACGAGTTGATTGCTTACAGAGGAAAGCTCGTATCCCGCGGCTGCTGCCGTTGCTGTGGCTGCTGCCGTTGCTTTGGCGGCCCCAGATTTACCGAGCTGCGCGACCGAGTCTTCCGCGTCTGGCGAAAGGCCCACTTTCACTCCTTTCTTCGGGTCGTCTGATAGGGTCACATCCCCCATTTGGACTTCCTTCGGGGCGAACCTTTTAAAAGCAGACTAGTAGAGTATTAGTTATCAACCTTGATGTGACGATAGTTCGAATACCTACCTGGAACAGGGAACCCCTAGGGAATTTCCCTTGAGTCGACGGAGCAGGCTTACTGCTACCTTGAGTCGATGCAGCAGGCTTGTTGGAAGCTGGAGTCGATGCGGCAGGCTTATTGGTAGCTTGGGTCGATGCAGCAGGCTTGTTGGAAGCTTGAGTCGATGCGGCGGGCCTGTTAGTACCTTGAGCTGTTGCGGCGGGCCTGTTGGTACCTTGGGTCGATGCGGCGGGCTTCTTGGTACCTTGAGTCGACGCAGCGGGCCTGTTGGAACCTTGAGTCGATGCAGCGGGCCTGTTGGTACCTTGGGTCGATGCGGCAGGCTTGTTGGTAGCTTGAGCTGACGCAGCAGGCTTATTGGAACCTTGAGTTGACGCAGCAGGCTTGTTGGGGCTCTGTTTCAATGGAGCGGGATTGTTAGAACCGGATCTTAATGCGGCTGGCTTGGCGGCTGGCTTATTGGTACTTTGACCCGATCCAGCAGGCTTGCTGGTGCCTTGACCCGATCCGGCGGGGCTGTCGGACCTTTGACGCAATGTGGTAGGTCCGCTGGAGGAGCCTCGACGCGGTGGAGTGCCCCTGGTGGAACCTTGACGCGGTGGAGTCCCCCTGCTGGAACCTCGACGAGGTGGAGTCCCCCTGCTGGAACCTCGACGCGATGGGGTAGCTCGGCGGCCGCCTCTCTGGTAACAATTTCATAAGTCAGGGGCTAGGTTCTCGTCGTACCGCGCATGTCCCAAAATGCCTTTACATACCATGAATGATCCGATCCTCTGAAGGAGTGGAGAAGAAGATTGTTGCGCGCCCTGTCGAACTTCTTCCCAGGTTGTCATGATATCATCAATTTGCTGCTTAGGCGAGCTCTAATGTCGTAAAAACATATAGTCAGTATCCTTTAGTCTTGCACAAGAGTAACATCATGCAGCTCACGGATTCTTCGCCTTCTCCTTGGGGTTCCTCAGGCTCGAGCAGCGTGGCGGAGAGGTTTTCAGCGTCTTGGGCGGCCCCTAAACTGCATTTGGGATGAGTTAAAGAAGCAGTACACGGCAGTCATAGCAAACACGTACTCGTTTCCGAAGTTCCACATGTCGTGGGCGATCAAGCTCACCCAAAGATGGTCGTCGACGCGAGTGACCTCGTCCACATCGTCCTCCCAGCCCTCGGGGGGCTTAAAGAAGATAACATCAGAATCCCAAATCTCAGGCTGGATCGGAATCGTTAACGTACCTCAAACTCAGGTGCGTTGGCTTCCTTTAGCAACTTAAGCAACGCGTCTCGACGCATTCCCCACGTTTTCTTCGAGTCGTCGCTATACGTCAAAGGTATCTTCGCCTCCTTTTCGACTATCTCTTTGGTCTCGAGCAGTAGACTGTTGCGGTGAAGTCCAGTAGTCAATATGGCGAGGTCTTCCGACTTTCCAGAAAATCCACTTACCGTTCAAGCTTCCTCAGTGACTCCATCGCGTCCATGAACTGCCCAAGGCTTATGGGTGGTTCGGAAAATGGGATGCGCAGTGCCTTCAATATTTCGATGCCACGCGAAACAATGTGGAGTGTCTTTTGCGTGTTCCGTGGTGATTTGGATGCTGTCTCGATGATTTCCCTTATAAGGCTCCATGACAACTCAAGAGGAGGGAGAATGTCTCGGACGGTGTCGAGGACGTCTACGGCGGTCTCTGTATCCATGCTCTGCGGTGGTGGGGTTTCGACTGAAGGGAGGGTTGAGGGTCGTGGGACAACAAGGGAAGACTGAGGATGGTGGTCAAATATACTGCCCTTGATCGATCAATGAGGACTAGGCGAGGCAGCCACCGCCCACACTTTCCGACGAAGATTTCTTCATCACTTTCCTTCTCACCGACTTCCCCTTTCTTCCATTAATATATCCATGAGGATTAGGCGAGGCAGCCACCCGCCACCCCTTTCTGGCCAAGATTAGAGTCATCTTCACTGCTTCTTTTCGCTAACCTCTCCGCCCTTTAATTGATCGATCTATGAGGATAAGGCGAGGCAGCCACCGCCCACATTCTCTGACGAGCATTTCTTCCATTTTCAACCTCCCTTCCTTTCCATCCACGAGGATTAGGCGAGACAGCCGCCGCCCACCCCTTTCTGGCCAGGATTAGAGTGATGTTCACCACTCTCTTTCTCGCCAACCTCCCCTCCTTTCACTTGATCGATACATGAGGATCAGGCGAGGCAACCACCGCCCACTATTTTCTGACGAGGATTAGAACCATCTCCACCACTTTCCTTCTCGTTAACCTCCCCTCCCCTCCCTGTACCATGTCTATGTCGCAGCATCCAAACAAGGTCGTTGGCAATGTCGTTGGTGATCTCGTTACATCCACCGGATTGGGCTTGCAGCTGTTTCATACTGTCGCTCTCCTTCCATGGGCAAGGTGCCGCGACGATTTGTTGCAACTCTTTCTCATGATAGACCTCTTTAATACGCACGCGAACGATAGCAAGGCCGCTGAAGCGAAATTCCGTCCATTGTAAGTTCCTTGATTCCTCGTCCCGTCCCAACCGACGAACTCACAAACCGCCCTTACGCTTCCAGCAAAGACAGGGTGAACACGTATCGCAGTGAGGTGAACAACCTCAAAACGGTCAAGAGCGAAGAAGAAGCCTCTCGTCATGTGTCAACTCTCTGTGAACGAATGAAAGGTGTTTTGAAAAGCGTTGGAGTGAGTGGATTACGAGCCTGTAAATCGGGCGAGCGCTGGGCTTGACGAAGTCCTTCCATGATCATAGCTGGACGCCAGCATTCATAAAGATACGAAAGATCGATATAAGAAGGCAGAGAGCAACAAACCGCATTTTAAGGCGGTTCGCGCCCCACTACCGGGAACGAACTTGATCATGTCTCAAGAAAATCCCATTTCTTTCGACGTCGGGATTAGCGCTGGGCCAGACGATATAGAGCCAGAAGAAACACACACACTCGGTGCGGAGAACCGGTCCTGTCCAATCACACCATGCTGACTAAGATGCGATCACGTGCCAACAGCTTTCTCGCCGTTGTTCGAGGACTGGCCTTTGGCCCCCCTCGTCTCATACACCGTCGCTTATCCAACTAAGCTTGAAGAACTGAACACGAGCTCTTGCTCTGATCCCATCAAGTGCCAGGCATGGGACGCGACCTATATGAGAACGTCTTACGAAAACAACGAGGACAGAGCTTGTTGGATTCCGCTCGATTACCACGTTAGGAAGACAGTGAAAGAATGCGCAGACGAGATCCAGGAGAAGCCAGACAGTCAGATCCGCTTCATTAGTTGCGCAGCCCGACTTGTCGTGCTGGCTTCGTATGACGAGAACGACGGTAATCAAGTGGAGAAGATTGTCGGTAAGTACCGAGATATCAATCCACTTAAATGATGCCTGACTGCGCGGTGGGCCACGCAGACCTCGATCAGCAGGAAAGTCAGCTGCTGGAGGCACTCAGGGTCCGCGAACTCCGCAATATTACTCCTCGGTCCACACCTCAGGGCAGGGGAAAGGGTAGGGCCGGCGGCGAGGAACCGCCGTTAGAAGAGAACCTCAACGAGGACGATCAAGCTGCTGTGGAGGAGGAACGCAAGCGATTCAAGACCAGGGTGATCCTCAGAACACTCGAACCACGCAGCTCCCTTCTGTTACTTGGGCCCGATCCTTTCCCTGCGGGAGGCCAATAAGGCCACAATAGCTACTTATTTTCTGTCGTCTTAGTTGTCCTATAGTTGTTCTTTTAGCTCGATTGGGAATCCTGGATGTCTGGTTGCTTTGAAACCGTGTCGTGGCTTGCCGCTAAATTAATAACGAAGGGTACGGGTTATCCATGGCCAGGAAACGGATTTCCAGTGGGTGAAGTGGGCTAGTTAAACCCGTGT
Organism: Tulasnella sp. 424; assembly: GCA_019633425.1. Classification (NCBI taxonomy): domain Eukaryota; kingdom Fungi; phylum Basidiomycota; class Agaricomycetes; order Cantharellales; family Tulasnellaceae; genus Tulasnella; species Tulasnella sp. 424. The sequence goes on along the minus strand of WSUB01000029.1, from coordinate 143,770 downwards.
CAAGAGAAAAAAAAGGACACGCCTTGCTACCAAAACCAGATATAACGTCATGGAGTCAGAGACGCCACTGGCAGACGAACAAGAATTTCATAAGCCCTACAGCAGAGAGCTTCTAGCTCGGTCGTAGTATATTAAGACGTCAAAGGCAAACAAGGTTGCAGTAAAAACCACTCTGCGATCACACTTCTCTGCCCGTTTGATCATGGCTCATCTCGATTACGTAGAGTTCGCTTCCAAAAGCAGGTATATATATTTCAAGCACCATGACCGACCGAGTAGTAATTTCAGGGTCGAGGATACTTCGGCGAGATCGACAACCACATAACGTATATATGTGCCTTTGGGCGAACCAGAGGATGGGAAATGAAGCTTCGAAGGGGGTTATCGATTTCCCGCGTCGTCCCTATGGTCGCAACACCACACCGCTGGCCTATCGCTGCCAGATTTGAAACCGCCCGAACAGCGTCCGGGTTATACGGAACAGGTGATGCTTGAAAAGGATTGGGACGCAAGAGCCAGCCCTTTTCCATATGATCAATAGGTTTCGGCTATTAGTCTCGAAGTTGTGCCGTGAGGTGAAAAAGACCGAGAAGTCGTGGGCGTTCTTGTGAAATCGAGGGATGGAAGGTGAAGTGAACGAGTATTTTGTACCATAACGTCCATCTCATCAGATTATAGATCAGTCCTTGGTGTGATTGATAATGAAGTTATTAGGAGGCGGAATGATCAAACCTAGACCGGGGGGAGGGGCAGTTCCTCGTAGAAACAAGTTGATTCGTAAACGCCAACGTCGAAAGCACGTGTCCCTCGGGGGCTGCTTGATAGCTTGGGCTTCGGCTATTGGTTTGATGTGGTCGTCTATTAGCACAGGATATATTCTGCTAAGCTAGTCAAGGGTAAAAGTCATATAACGGTCGTCGGGCAATGCGTATGAAAAAGACAAGAGTACTAGTACATATAAACGTCCGTCACGCGGTGCATGAAAAAGAAAACGTGAAACCCAAGGGCCAAAAGCGTCAAATTCATATAAATCGTCAAAAATCGTCAAATCAGCCGTGGCTTGTCAGAGTCCATCCGTCGATCGCAACAAACGGTGGCGTCACATAATGATCCGCGCTCAAGTCCGACCACTGTGGAGTGAAGAGCACTTGTAAATTGTACGAGCCCGCAGGAAGGACGATGCTCAGGACGGTAACCCCTGAATTCGGCGGGTCTATCGTACCCGGGGGCAATGAAGGGTCGGAAGACAGGCGGACGGCATCTTCCGTCTTGAAGCAAGCGCCGTTCGGAGGGTTGATAATCTGGACCTCCATCGTCTGGCCATTCTGCGTCAGATAAGCAACAGCTCCATTAACCTGCACAGAGGCTGTCGTGTGCATTCGCCACTCGATGCCTTGACTGCAAGAAATGTCGTCTTGCAAAAGGACTTGCCTGCGGCCATTCAGCAGGCGTATTCCTCGCTTGACAGAATCCCTACAACGGAGAAAATGGTTATCGGTAAATAGTAAATTATGGAACTGCACGAAGACTCACCCTTGGCCATAAGCTGAGGACATGTCGATCGTAAAGAATGCTGTCGAGCCTTCTGGGATGGCGAATGGCGCGTCTGAACTTTGTACCGTGTTTGAGGACCCAAATTTGGAGGTGGGAGCTGCGTCGACATTCTGGTTCTGGCCGTTAATGAGGATGGTATTTTGGCCCTCCGTGCGTTTCCGATAGTAGAGCCACCGTTGGCTATCCTGCGCCTCAGAGGCGGAATACCCCGTCGCGTTGACCATTGCTGATCCCAATTCCACCGCCCATCGCTCCCCGAGAGCATCGATGACGAAGTCTCCCACGTCTAGGTCTCCTTCCGCCGAGTGGCCAGTCAGCTGTCCGCCTTTCATTGCAACGTAGAGGCCGTGGTTATCCGTCCAGCTCGACCTCATGGAGGCCCAGCTGTCCTGCGGCGCGTCGAAGAAATGGTCCAGAGGCAATTCTTTCCAGAGTTCTCCCGAGAAGCTTGGGTTATACCAGAACATGCTCCACGGATCGGCGGCGGCGTCGGGGGAATCTTTCTGGAAGAGCATGTAGGCTGGGGTGGCGTATTGCGTGGCGTAGAACATCAGGGAGTTTCCGGTTACGCTGTACGTGTTGGTCTCGGCATCTCCGTAGTTGAAGAGGCCTTGGGGGCCGGTTGCGTAGATGTGGGATAGGCCGACGTGAGCGAAGTTGGAATTGGGGTTAATCAGGCCGTATGTACCGCCGGTCGCTGAAAGGAGTGATGCTGCGAGTTCCGCGTGAGCCGTGGTCCCAGCCAACATTGCACTAGGCGTCTCCACGAAAGTTCCATCCTGGCTGACCGAGTTGGCGCAGTAGTTCGTGGCGCTTTGAAGGCTCTGAGTGAGTACTTGCTGAGCGGCCCCTGCGTCCCCGGCCCAAGTCGATGAGAAGGAATCCCAAATCGCTACCAGTCCCATCGAAATTCCAGCGTTCGAAATGCAGTTCTCCTGACCTAGGGCGGTCGTCCAAGCGGCAGGGGCGGAACTGTCGAGACCAAAGTCGCGGATACCCGACGCCAACGCAAGCCAGATGATGAGCGCTTCTATTTGTTTTCTTTGGGCGGCGGTCCAAGATTCGAAGAGCCAGTCGTAGGCGATGGCGAGAGCCGACGCCAGGTCGTAAACATCGATGGAGTAGGGAAGCTGATAGGCGTATGGTGAACTGAGCGGCTCGCTTGGAACGTGAGCATAGCTGAGGATATTCTGTAACGTCTTTTGAGCGCAGAGTTCGAAACACGGGATAATGCTCGCTCACCTGAATCTCCGCCCAGACTCGGGTTAAGAATTCCTGGGAACTTGTCATCCGATACGCGTACGCAAGCGTCTTTATATTCATCTTGACTTCACGAGAAACATCGTAGGGGCCGGTGGCGTTAGCCGAAGGGCTCACGGGAGATGAGGTGGCTATTTGATTCGCGTTCGACATGATCGCGTTGTCAAATGTTTGCAGGTACGAGTTAGAGGCGATGGCTGCCGGTAACGCCGCAAATTGGTACGCGGGAGCGATCAGGCGGGGTCGATCCGGACGCATGATGGTGGGTTGGGGGTTTGCAGGCTGGAAGGAATCGCGACCTCCCGGACCGACGACTCCGGTCGCGTAAGCCGGCTAATTGGAAGATATCGTAAGGATTGGCAAGAAGGACCAATTGGACAAAACGTACCGTTGCGGAAGCTGCTCCAGTGGCACCAACGCCCGTGGCACCATAGCCCGTAGCACCATAGCCCGTAGCACCAACACCCGTAGCACCATAGCCCGTAGCACCAGCACCCGTAGCACCATAGCCCGTAGCACCAGGGCCCGTGGCTGAGGCTGCTCCGGTGGCACCAACGCCGGTTGCAGAACCTGCTCCAGAAGCACCAGCACCGGTGGCTGAAGCTCCTGCTGACGCTGCTCCGCTGGCGGGGACGCCGCTAGCTGAGGCTCCTGCGGTAGCTCCTGTAGCGCCTGTAGCGGGGACACCGGTCGCTGAAGCTGGGACAGAGGCAGAGGGATTGGTCGCTGAAGCTGGGACAGAGGCAGAGGGATTGGTCGCAGAAGCTGTGGCAGAGGTAGAGGGATTGGTCGTAGAAGCCGTCGGGGGTGCGCTGGTAGATGGTAAGGTGTTTGATAAGGATGCCGGGGAGGAGCTAGGGGTGTTGCTTGGATTAGGTGATATAACGGGAGCCACGTTTCCACGATTGTTGTGGGCCCTGGTACCCAGTACCGCGCCGAGAATGATTGCAATTATGATGGCAACAATGATGGCGGCAATCCCGCATCGCTTGGCCTGTAATTCGACCGAATGGCTCAGTCGACTATACATAAAATAAACGGGTTAGCGACTCACCCATACGGGTATAGGTCGTGGTCGTCGTTTATTCGGGCCTGGCGCTATAGGCTGATCCGAGTGGTGGCTCGAATGATCCTCAGAAAATATTCCGCCTGTCCCTTGGGGTCCTCCGCCATAGCCTCCGTACTGCGGCTGCTGGTGGATCTGGTCGGAGGATTCAGCAAATACCCCGCCCGTCCCTTGGGGGGAATAAGGTCGGAAGAAGCTGGTTGGTCGTGACATCGGGGGAGGGAGCGTAGCCGACGAGAGATCCTATTCTTGAGGAACGCTTCGAATTTATACGTTAATCACCTGCAGGCCAACACGCGATTTCAGAGTGCAATTTGTGGCTGACTAATTTACCACGCGCTTAAGCGCCAAGTGGCTGGAAGAAGACTATGTGAAACTATAACAATAGAACATAGAAACTGGAGGGGGTATTCTCCGGTAAAAGGTGCCAGTGATTAACAGATCGTCGAAGTAACCACACGCCAATCCCGCGCACTCGGGAACATAGAACTCTGGATACAAGCCACCGTGAAGTAACGAGAATATCACAAAAGGCACACTGTGCTTGGCGATGGTGATAATGGGGATGCTACACGAGGTTACGATGGCGAAGGCTGACAAGAGTGCCCTACCAGAACGGGGAACACGGGGGCGGTCGGGTTGTCGGCGTAATAAGTAAAATGATCAAAATAAGAAGATTATCTCCGACCTTTCCTCAACAGAGAGGTCGGGCAGCGTGGAGGCCGGTAGGGTCGTGAAACAGTTCTGCTCAGAATCCGGGGGGTTTGAACTCACTCCGCTCACCCTACATTCAGTCCGGTTTCACTCGGAATTGACATTCTGATCGCAATCTACTGTACACATTCGATGCTCACCTGACTATTCTAAACAGCATCGAAGCGAAGGAAACCCTAACCCCTGGAACCATGGTTATAATTAGAAGTTGTGATCGGTTTTGCGTCAGACTTCCCGTCGTCGAGAGGGAGAGGCTTGGAAGGCTAACGAGCGCGTTTGTGCTGGATATGGGATATGACACTGCGACTGGGCGGCATGGCGTGGTTGGCGGCGTCGAAGAGAGGCTTGCCGGCTTCAGCGGCGTCCACAATCGATCTGGTCGTGAGAGCGTTCAAGCTCGGCGGCGGGGCTTGAATTTAACACTTCCTTCAAGGGTCACCCAAGTCCGGACCACTCAAGGGTTTAAACCCCGCATTTTCCTGCCAAGTCCCTAGATTTCCGGTGTTTCAGAGTGTCTACGGTCCTCGAGAATTGATATTTTATCTGATTTACAGTGGATTTTCTTGTTTAAGCTTGGCCTCCGTGGGTTTCGGGTGTAGAACACCTCGTAATTTGCAATGGAGGTATCCGTATATAACTCCAGGGCCGTACGTGAATGTCAGAGAGTTTGCTTTGAGGGCTGCTGCCCCCGAATAGGCTTGTCATTGGCCATGTCGAGGACGATCTCATGCCGAAATACCGGCACACGCAACACGCATGTTGCATCAACACGCCTTCGAGATTCCTTCTTCTACCAAATATGGTAGAAAATAAATTCATTTTAGAAGTGGGGCTTTAACTTCCCTTCACAAAACGTGCCTACGAGGCTTAATAGCACTATCCTCCAACATCAATCTGGCGGCCTGGCGAGTGGGGCGTGTGAGTTCCGCGTTGCCGGGTAACCTACAGAAGCGAGGTGCGGGTCGATCTTTACTGTGTAAGAGCAAGGAAGGTTGGAGTAAGTCGGGCTGTATTACGCGATTGAAGTGTTTCCCGAAAGGGGTAGGCTTGACATGCCCTCCGAGTCTCGCACGGGACGAACCAGGCCGTACTCCGTGTGACTCGAGGAGCATCCATACCCCACCTTGTTGATAACTCAATTAGGACATAGTACATCTTGTCCAGAGTTGAATCAGAACGGTGCACTGGTGATCGATAGAAGCCGACGGCGACCCTGAGTCGCTCGTCACACACCAACCTTGTTGGACGCCTGATCTGCCTAGTCCATATTATTAGCTTCCATAATAGGAAACGCTAACACGATGCTACTCGCTGTCTATCACTTGATGGGTGGGGGTAGATTGATGCGTCGAGGACGGTCGTCGGGCCGGCCGAGCGGACAGCCGAATTCTTCCACGCCCCCAAGCCTTCCACAGCGCACACTCTTGGCGCCTTTCCCGACCAAGAGTATTTAGGAGCAAGAAGGGAGGGAGGGGCAAAGTACAACCATCATCAGCCCAATTTGCAAGCGTGTTGGCCTCGTGGCTGTCGTCGCTCGTCAAGACGTAATCACTACACCGACGTCACACCACTTTACTCCTATATTTGTCGCATGCAGCCAAGATAGTACGAGGTTGTAAAGTACAAAAACATCTATGTACGGGGTGAAAATCAAAAGTCGATGTAGGATCGTATAATTCTGCTCCACAATACGTTGTAGCATTAGCGTAGATGATATGAGTCGGAACACCGTCAGGGGCTTGCTGGTGACCCTCAGAGTCAACAGAAACATCAGACACACACACAAAGGAGTCTCTCCCACTCAATGTCCATTCCCCAGGGAGCTCAACTCCCTCTTATCGATACGACCCTCCTCCCAGACCGGTTCCACTGCCCGACCTGCGATGCCCTTGTTCAGAGCGCTCCCTTGACGCCAACCGAGTCACTGGGTTCCTCGGGCTTCCATTACCACTTCTGGAAACGGTGGAGACAAACGCACTGCGCCCACCGGTCCTAACATCTTCCGACGGTGTACTGGGGTTGCTCTGGAGCCTCGTTCTGGCGACAGCACCCATCGACTCGTTGAACTGGGCAGTCATGGCGCTGAGCCGGTCATCCAAATCCCTCGCGGATGTCACAGGTACCCGGATATCGGCGGGCGTGCGCGAAGTTGGCGAGGCTGCGACGGTGTCTTCGTGGATCAATGGGAGTGCCGCCTCCTGCAGTTGGATCGATGTGTTGAGCGAGGAAAGGCTGGGACGTCCTCCTGCGGCTCCCTCGCCCTCGGCTGTCTGCGTTCGTGGTAGAGATCCTGTACTGGGGTGCGATGCTGGACTACCACTCAATCGTGAGATTGGTGGAGTGCCACCTCGGAGCTGAGGCCGGTTCTCAATGGCTTGTACAAGAGCTTGTATGTCGTCGTCATCCGTCGAGGCGGCCGAGTATAACTGCGGTTTAAAGAACAATATATCAGCGCTTGCCCGAAATCCGATTGTTTTTGCTCAAACTTACTGTATCCAGTCTCCGGGGTTCACCGACACCAATTCCAGCTAGACCTAAACTGGTTCCGCCAGCACCCGAACCACTCCCCACGCTCCCGGGTACCCCACCTGCGCCTGTTACTAGGGCAGCCGAGCCGGTCGTAGATGTTGAGTCTCGATACCGATGAGTAAAGCTTGACGAATAGCGTTTCGGTGGCACCGGCACACCCGCACCAGCCAGCTCTGGTAACTGAGTAGCATGTCCACTCAACCTCCTTGAAGGAGCACCTGCCATCCCGGCGCTCTCCATGGAGCTGCCCGACAACCGCTTTGACGACAAATCACCCTGAGGAGCGGGCGACGGAGACCCATAAGGATTGGAATTTGGAGAACTATCTGCCGTGCCTACAGCACCAGCCTGTCGCATCGCCATGGGAATAGGAGATCTCGGCGACTGTGAGAACCCGGTCCCTGCTCCGACAATCAATTGTCTTGAAGCTGCTCCTGGGTGCAGTGGTGAACTTGTGATCCTCTCGCTAATTGGAGAATTGATTCTTCCAGCTCCGAAACTGGACGGCGAGCTCGAGAGGGTGCTTGACTTGAAAGGGGCAATGGCATTTAAGCTCGGCCGCCTTAGACCACCCGCCGTTGGGAGAGGAACGGGTCCAACTGCATTTGGCGGAGTTAGTTGGGCTGACTCTCGTCTTCCGAAGGGGGGTGCAGGCGAAGGTAAAGGCGTCATCCGAGATCTTGGAGAGTAGGTGAATACGGGACGAGTCGGTGATGCCCCTCCCCCACCTCCGGAGGACGTTGAGCTGAGGGCACTTGTGCTCTCTTTCCTCACGCGTCTGATCAAGGTACCCCCGCTACCGCTAGCATTCGTCGATGGAGCCGCAAACGGCAAGTCCTCCCTTGAGAACATTCGTGCCATGGATGAAAGAGGTGCGGGGCTGACACCAGTAGCCGGCAAGGGTACTGGAGGAGGACGTGCAGTTCCACCTGGCATCGATATGGTTCTTGAGTGCAATGGCTGGCCTTCTGGAGGAAGTTGCGGGCGCGGGAAGGGTTGAGTTGGGGTCAGAGCGTTTGGGTTGGGCGGATTGAGAGGCTGCTGAACAAGTCCCCGAGGAGAGTTGGTATTATTGCTGAGCGGAGAAGATGAGTGGGGGGTGGAGTCGTATCGCGTGCGGGGCGGGACAGCGCTGGCTGGTTGACCGATAGCATAGGTTGGCCCTGCAGAGCCAGGTGAGTGGGACGTTCCGCTGGGTAATGGTTCCCTCGGCAAAGATCCGGGCAAGCTTCTTGGAGACTGGGTTAACGGGAGTCCACTTCGACTGCCTTGGAGGAGGTTACCCGTCCCAAGATTCCTCCCCCCACTGCCAGAAGTTCCGATCAGCGGACCAGCCGCCGCCAGCCTTGCAGTTTGCGACTCTCTCCGTATTCGCTGCTGCTCCGCCACGACCGTCGGCGTGAAATCTGATACAAAGTCGAACTCATCGTCCGCTGCTGGCGGTGGAGGTTGTCGCGATGGTCCTGCCTCGTCTTTCCGTCCGGGTGGAGGAGCCGCACCGGAGATTGGCGGGTACGGCGGTTTCGGGTAGTTTGGTGGCGGGTTGGGGGATACGGGGAAAAGTTCGATTGGGGCGAAAAGGTCCGTTTGGGTGTCGGTCGACACCAAACCCGCGGATAACAAGCTCTCGAGCGACTCGAGGGTAAAGTTCGTCTCAACACGATACTTCAGTGAGAGGTTGAGCTCTCCAAGCGGTGATGGAATTGATGAAAATGCCCGGGTTTCAACCTTGTTGGCCGAGTGATGCTGCGAAAGGGGGGTGTCGAAACCAATGATCGGTATGCTGTCCACTACCAGTGGCAAGTCCACAACTGAAGAAGCTGCGGAGGATGAAGCTGACTGCGACGGTACCTCTACCCTCAGCTCCAGAGTCATTCCGCTTCCTGGACCAGTTCGCTTCCGTCGCAGTCGACGGTAAAGCTTCCATGTGGGTAGGACGCGTAGTAGCGTGTAAACGGAACGGAAAAGAGCAATGGACTGCTTGTATACTGTCGGAAGCTCCACGTCGTAGAATGATGAGTTACTGCTGGATGAGAAGGACGATGAAGAAGACGTGGAGGAGGCGGTTCCATGACTCTTTGGAATGCGTCGCGTGATATCGACGCGCCAGGACTCCAGCAGGATATAACGCGGGGTAGGATCGATGCGAGTCCGATTGTCTCCATGATTAAGGACGAGAACCTTGTTAAGTGAGGGTTGTGGGATGGAAAGGAGGACTTGAACTATTAGGGGGGGTGGGTCCGTTGCGATATCGACTGGCGCGATTGGGAACGTCGTGGAAATCTGCTTGAAGATATCCAAAGTCGGCTTGAAAGTGTCCAAATCTGGTGTCTCCAAGTTGAACTATATTGCCAGAGAGCAAAAGATAATTAGGGGGAAGACGATGTCAGCGACCCAAGTGCCTAGTGCGCCGTGCGAGCGGTTGACCACAAGCTCTCTCTAACGCGGATTAGACGTACCCATTTGTCCACTTTAGGTCCGGTCTGCTTTCCTTTGGTGGCTGGCTTGCTACCTCCAGCGGTGCCACCTCCTGATACGGCCGAGGACGGACCTGGGGCGGCGACGCTAATGCTTCCAGTGGGAGTACCTCCGCCCTCTTCATAGTCGTTAACGGGTAGACCCGGTGCCGGAGCGTCCTGCGGGTCTTGAGAGTCCGGGCTGATTATGCGCGCATTTGCGACTGATAGAACGACCTTGTTAAAGTAGCGCCAAACGATCTGGTCGGCTTTGGGATTCTGAGATTGTTGTGAGCGTTGAGATGGGGGGAATTGAACGGAGGAAGGGGCCATGGAGAATCTGATGTGGATATGGTAGATTCAAGAGTAGAGTAAAGTACAGCCGGGTCGTCAGAACATGTCGTTGGAGGTGCTCAAGGGGTTACGGGTGGTGGTGGGAGGGGTGTTGGATGGAGAGCGAGCGAGAGGCTACTTGGATGGGAGAGCGTAGAATTGCAAACACGGCCACTTCCTAATCTTGGTGGTCATTCGATCCTCGTCTGGCTTGCGCGTTCCGTTCACCCCATCCCTTTACGCGTCTACCAGTCCACCCACAAAGCCTGCAAAAATGGTAAAGCTATTCTGCACAATACCAGCCAGCCTTATCTCACCAGTTCTTCTTCCTTGCAGTCGATAATGTCATATAATGGAGGGTCCATAGTGGCCATGGTAGGCAAGGATTGCGTCGCGATTGCCTCAGACCTTAGGCTAGGGAACCAAGCCCTCACCATCGCCACGAACTTTGAAAAGGTTATCCTACACAGGCACCGTATTAAGAGTACTATCTGACTCGTGCTTGGTGGTGTAGGTCTTCCCTATCACGGATAGACTCTATGTCGGTCTACCTGGGCTAGCGACTGATGTTTTCACATTGTAAGCACCCCTGAGGCTATTATCGAACTGAATACTCATAGAGACACGCATCTTACTCTTACAGACGCGACCGCTTCCGTTTCCGCGTGAATATGTACACCATCAAAGAGGAACGCGAAATCGAGCCTGAAACCTTCGCCCACCTTGTCAGTTCGACCCTATATGAACGGCGGTTAGTGAATCTTTCGACCTCGTGCATAAAATGAAGTTAATCATGTCTGATCCATGTGTCAGATTTGGCCCGTATTTCGTCGAACCTGTCATCGCTGGACTTGAGAAGGGGACCAATAAGCCATTCATAGCCACGACAGACCTCATCGGCTGCCTAACCTTACCAAAGGATTTTGCTGTTGCTGGGACTGCAAGTGATAAGCTGTTTGGTGTGGCAGAAGGCCTTTGGGAGCCCGACCTTGTAAGACCATTCTATTAGTTTGGGGTATGGGGGCTGACTCTATGGTTCTTCTGGCGCAACACAGGAACCAGAAGACCTCTTCGAAACCATTTCCCAGACATTAATGAACGCTGTGGACAGAGATGCGTTCTCTGGTTGGGGTGCAATCGTGCACCTAATGTGAGACTCTCGCCCAGCCTGGCCATATTAACGATGAAGCTGACAAGAAATCCTCTGCAATAGAACGCCCGACAAAGTCATCACACGTACGCTAAAAGCAAGAATGGACTAGCTTGTATTATTTGTGAATGGAGATCGACCAGTTGTCAATATTGAATGTTCGCTTATCCTCCGCCCACCCTATGAACGACCGTTTATGGCGTGGAAGATGTCCCTGCATCGCTATTTCTTGCCTCCGCCTAACATCGCTCTAAAAGCGTCTTGATTTTTTCCTCCAGTGGAACTACCAGCTGTGGCTGTTGCTGAGCTTGTCTGCGTTCCAGAAGCGCTTGCTTGGTGTGGTGATGGCTTGGCTGCATTCGCTTTAGCGGCTCCGATCCCTAGTCTCGCCTTCGGCTTCGGAACCGCAGCGGCCCGGGGAACGAACGCCGCTGGTGCGGAAGGGCGCGCGTTGCCAGGACGAGCGGGCGCCTTACTTGATGTTGCACCTGTGCTAGGGGTTTCCGCTTGACTCTCTTCCGTTAGCTCCAATTTGGCTCCCTGGAAAGTGAGATCAACTGTCTCTAGCAAAAGTTTCGCAGCGTTCTACGAACAAAAAAAGTCAGCATAAGCGCTTCACAAACACTCTGGGAACTCACAGCCATTGAGTCGAATTCGACCGTAGCCTCTCCTGTATCTTTGAAAATCTCCACTCGTTTGACCCCACTGGCTACTTTCTCGATCGCTTGTTGCAAGAGGCCCTCTTCCGTGCCGGAAGGAACTTTCTTGATACGGACACTGCGAGCAATCAAATCTGCTCTCTTTCCGAGTCCACTTGAAGGTTGTTCCCTGCCAAAGTATCATGAGTATAGCGGCCAATTCCCGGTTTGAGCGGTAGCGCTTACTTCCGTCCAGGCGCTCGCGGATCTACCATTGTCACCGCAATGCGACGCTTCTTCACCTCACGATTATTCAACTGGAGCGCCGCCAAGGCAGACGTCTACAGTAAAGATAGTGTTGGTCAATATAAGAGCTTGTGGAGGCCTCATAACCACACTAACCTCGTGTTCGAACTCGACGAAAGCGAAACCTTTTGCTTTCCCTTTATCGTCCAAGGGCAATCGTACTCCCTTGATCGGTCCGCACTACAGCAGTATGCACCCGTTTCAGCGTCTGACACGATATCCGAGCACAAGTAATCGCAAACCTCGCCAAATAGTTCCTCCAACTCGTTCTGCTTTGTGCTCTTCGCCAATCCCGCAACGTAAATCTCCCGCTGTTCCACGTTTGCGTCTGTCCGTTCTTTCTTCCGTTGGGGATTTGAGATGTAGACGTTCAATGCCATGTCAGGTTCGAGCTCGCGTCCGTTGAGTTCCAGCGCTGCTTGTGCAGAATCCTGAGATGTATCCATCGTGAGCTCGACCAGCTATGAGCGCAGAGAATGACGAGTACACACGGGCAAGGTAAATTGCACGTAGCAGAACCTTCGGGTAGCCTTGAACTTCTTGCTGGGCCAACGAACGTCGAATATCGTACCATGCTGTGAACGGTTCTAATTAGACGCTGGGCTCGCAGTATGCATAAAAGCTGCTTACCGCGCCGAAAAGATCACGAATGAAAACATCATCGGCTTTCTCTGGGAAGTTCGTGACGTAGAGCGTTGAGCGCCAGGCAAGGAATACAGCAATTTCATTGCCTTGGATCCTCTTTTTATCCTTTGTGAGTGCAGCCGGAACGGATTCCTACGAATGAATAATCTGAGCACGGGCAAAGGGAGACTGCGAGCAAAGGACAAGTGCCATACCCGATCCATGAACTCCACGGTTGCCACTACATCGTTCGGTAGTTTAGAAATCTTGACTTCCCTAATCTCTCCACACTACAATGCAAGTTGTCACTATCAAAAGACCGTAATGTGGGGGGAGTCACTAACGTCTTTAAACAGGCGTTTGAGCTCGTCATCCTTGAGTCCCTCCTGAAGTCCCGCAACAAAAACGGTAGAATTTTCTCGATCGCTAATATAGGGAATCAGCAATCGCTTTCTGGAGTCACTTCGAAGGAACTCACCGCTTCAGAGGAGCCTCGTTATCTAGAATTATAGATACAATGCCACTGAGCACATCGTCATCAATCTCCCAACAAACACACTTACCTGGCTTGGCGCGCTTCATTGGCTGTTCAAGGGGCTCTTCCTCGGCAGCTTTGCGTTTTTGTTGATTCGATCCACTTGGCGCTTGTTCGTCCACCACCATGGCCGACCCTTGTTCTGAAGCTGCGGGCGCCGCCGCCGCACTTTCTGTGGTCTGGGGGGCTACCGCCTCGTCCAAGAACTCCTGTGCACCGACTTGCTTGGCTTGTTGGCCTGCCACCTTGGGATATGTCCACCGCATCAACCTCTGTCACAAAACCCGGTGAGGATGAACTCGACTTACCTGAGCCGCCTTCTTCGTCAGGTCCTGTGTCATCTTTCGAACGCGCTTGAGCGCATGTTCCAACTGATCAACCGTTCCGTGGATTTCTTCGAAAGCTACCCATGCGTTCCAAATTGCTTGAGGGTAGTCGATGGTACGTGACGGCGTTGAGGCGTTCTTATACACGGTTCGAGCCTTTTCGTACTGTTGCAAGCGGTGGCTATGTGTGTCATGAATTAGGATGTGAAAAATCGGCTGAGACAGGGGTTGGCACCCACGTAAGGAAGGATGTGTATTCTGTCCAGACGTAGTACTTGGATTTGTAGAACTTCGACGCACTTTCCCAAACTTCGATAGCGTCATCTGCCAAGCCGGCAAAATTAACGAGCTGCATTATAAAAGTTAGCAAATCCGTATGCGACCCGAACGTTCGCCAGACCAACGTACAGCATAGACTAGGAACTTTTCTAGTTTGAGGGATTCGTCTCCTCCCTTAGCTCTTGACTTCGTGATTGCTGACTCTAGGATACCTCGCAACCTTTCGAAGGCACTGACATCTGTGCCAAATGCTCTGATCAGTACGGCTCGTATCATAAACACTCTTGCAGTCAGGGAGTTACCAGGTTCTTCCTTGCTTAGCTGATGACTCTCGTATGCTGCAGCGGCAACCGCAACCGAAGTGATCTCAGTCGCATCCAGCACTCCGGACTCCAGGGCATAGTTCACAATGGCTGGATAAACAGAAATGGTAAGCAATTTTGAAGTTTTTGCCCTGAACCTCCTACTCACTTGAGATATCCTCCGAGGCCTCATCGTCGTCAGTGCTGAAGAAATCCTAAGGATGGGCAGGGACACGCAGAAGTTAGTTAAGTTGAGCTAGACGGGCATTAGGCCGTAGACACCCTCGCTCTTACCAAAGCCCGTATCCGAGACGCCCATAAAGTACCACTGGCTGGCACACTACGGACAGCTCGTTCGAGAATTTGGCATTCCAGCTCCTTGTTCCGAGTGCCACTTTCCCGCTAAAGGGGGGAGGGGGAGGTATTTTATTAGTTCACTGGCCAACATGACGCCACGCGATTCACTTACGAGGAACGACGTCAAACCATCCCAGAACGAAGCAAGCCAGGCTTCCGCAGCAACCACGGCACCCGCTGTGGCATCTCCACCGCTTAGTGCCTCTGCTCTCTGAGACGCCGCTTCAGCAATAGCACGTTCGTAAAGTCCAATAACTAGTTTGGGGTTTGGTGGAATGTCTTGAGGTTTTGGCTGATTGCGACCGCGCTGGAATCGTTGCCTCGGTGGCTTCTTAGGAGCTTCCTCCCAGGAGATGTATGCTGTGTAACCTGGTAGACTTGTCTGGTGATTGCGTCAGAACTATCTTGCCATATGCGCAGAAATCTTCCGGCTTAACCCACCAAAGCCATTTCGTACGCTTCTCTTTCAGCGATGGTGGCAACGGCCTCTTGTCGCGCTTCCGTGGCTGCTTGCATAGCAGACTCGTATTCACGATCGGAAAGACACTTGGAGACGAACATCGAATAGTTTTGGTATGTATTTGCATGACCTGGAAGGACAATGTCAGCAGCGACAAGGAAGGCCAGTTGGTGGACGTACTAAGATGAGGGATCGTGAGCCTCTCAAGATAGGTTTGCTGAAGATCTACAGCATGTTCGGCCCTTGACCAGCTTATCAGCTCCAAAAGACGATGAAGGGATATTGCGAAATCGTTCGTACTTGGCATCCTGAGGCAAATCATCATGCCGTTCCAATTCCCACTCCATCCAAATGTCCCATATTTCGTGGCTCTATAGCAAGCATAATTGTTCAGAATAACGCATTGTAATTAAGGTGTCTGCTTATCTCACCCGGGCGAGGTGTCCCTCGGCCTTTGCTGCGAGGCTCCTCATTCGGGCCGAGACTGATTCGGTTGCATAAAGCTCGAGAAATCCTTCTGGCAAAGCTTCGGAGCCGGACGCGGCGCGTTCGACTTGTCGGATAAGATATTCCAAGTGAACCTTGAAGATAGGAATGGCTGGAATGACGGAAGAGAGTCCGGCGGGTGAGACACTCTGCCGTCGAGGGTGAGACGCCGATAGAAAAGGCGGCAGAGAGTCACGAAGTGTTACTCACACAGATAGTCGCGCTCAGCCTTCATAAACATTTCCTCCACATCGATGAAAGCGTCTATTTCTACATCTGGAACATTGGTCTGGGCAATCTTGGATTCCAGCAGTGGTATCCATATGTCTAAATTAGCAAGGCAAAGAACTTAGCAAATTTATCCAATGGCGACAAAAGACAAGCTTACCGTCCGCTACTGCTAGGTAGTTGGTCAGGGTGTTCCGGGCGGCTTCCAGTTGGTCCTCCATCCCAATCGCCTGGAGGAGTGCCAAGGCCCGGTAGTGAAGCGTGTACGCTAGCGGAGTCTCTTGAACTGCCGTCAGAGCTTCAGGTAGTGCTTCCAAGGCTTGCATAGCCGGATCCGCTTGGTCGACGTCCATGCTCATATTGGGTGCGTGCTCAAGGAACGAGCCGACAGCTGGTGGTACAGCGTGCGTCCCGTCTACTCTTTCTGGGATAGGTGGTTCTGCCGCTTTGCTTCAATCGGTATGCCGCTGGTGTCAGATCGTGCTATGGTCGCGAGCGGGGGGCTGGTGGATTGCAGTTGCCAAACAAGTGGACGGCGTTGAGCGGACATTTCGATTTGGACCGAGACGCCTTCTAGCCCCGCTTCGCCCTGCAATTGCAAAGCGATGACCAGCTACCGCAGAAATTTCCCCCTTGACCTCTGCCACGTGTAGCGAACTGCTTTGGCTCTAGAAACGGAGGCAGCCGTGTCAGTTTATTGATGTCAAGTGACCCGCTGTGGTCGTGGCGCGTCAAAATGACCTCTTTAAAAACCCCCAGAACAAAGAATCAAAGGCCCCGGAGGCTGTGACACCATGCCCGGCCCTCCTTGTGAGCCTCCCCGCCGTCTTTATAAGATTCCAACGCTCACAGCGACCATCCCTCCCACATACTCTTGCTCATCATGGAATCCCTTACTACGGCCACTGACGTCGCCAAAGCAGCATTCGGCATTCTGGTCAGACACGCTGATCGAGGAGACACGGCGCTACCGTGAGCGTACAACCTTTGATCATGGAGTGCTTGACTGATGATTCTGCAGGCGCGATTCGTCCGGATCCATCCTTGCTTTTGACAACCACATTCACGCTATAGAGTCCCTAATGGCATCCTTGGTCACCGAAGCCAATGATCACCTTTCAGCGATCAAGCAAACCAGGAACACGTTCGCGCCGATTCACGTGCTACCAGACGAGTTGCTGGTCACTATCTGGCTTCTTTGCGTTGAAGACGAGTCGCAAGCGTTGCAAGTGGATGAGCGACTTCACGCTCTGGCTCTCGTATGCAAGTCTTGGCACCGAGGTATCTTGGACCATCCGATCCTCTGGTGTTACCTTCAAGACTCCTGCAAGTCGGAATGGTACAACGATTGGGTCCTGCGAAAGTCACAAAACTGCCCCCTCCATTTGCGCCTGTCGTCGGAAGATCCCTATTCCTCTGACGTTTTGATTAGTACGGCCATGCCAGAATGTCGTCGCTGGAAGTCCTTCATTCTTGCACCCGCGGATAATTCCGAGTCCATCACCGAACCTCGGCTTACTATGTTGGCCGATGCCAACTTGGACAGTCTTACCAACTTCGAGGCGCGTCCCAGGACGACTTGGGGTCGGCCCTACCCTATTCAGCTGCCCGCGACGCCGGCCTTGCGGGAGATAAAGCTAGAACGCTTCCCCTTACAATGGAAGTCTTTCAACGCCCCCCAGCTTCGGGCTCTTCGCATCAACGAGATCCGATTCGACGCCCCGACCTTCACCGGGTTTCTGGATCTTCTTCGTTCCACCCCAAACCTCGAAATCCTTCTCTTAAAAGGAACTACATTCACGGCAGTTCCTTCGGATACTCCTCCCAAAAACAATTATCCTATCCACCTTCCTCGGCTTCGTGCTCTGCTCCTGTCCTTCCCTCCGTCCGTCCTCTGCGACGATTTGCTCCGCCTCATCCGAACGGACAGTCTCCGACAACTCCTCGGCCGGACTGCCAGCTTCAACCTTTGGGAACCACCCCGATTCCCGATCCTCGACAACATCAAAACGCTGATCCCTCCGACCGGAGCAATCGACCTATACTACCACAATAACGTCCACATCGCAACCGACCCGCACCCATTCTTCCCCATCGAGTGGCCTTACCGTGATTCCGACCTTACCACAAACGGTTTCGCGTTCACCACCACAAACTCAGCCGAAATGAGGGACTTCCTCGACATAGCCCAATGGATATCTGGGTTCGGGATGCACACGGTCGTCAAACTGGTGCTCAGCAACCCTTGGTGGAGGAGTGGGGATGTCAGGGAAATCCCCCCAGCCCTCCTTCACCATCTCCCCACCCTCCGCACGTTGGAGATCCGCGAAGGGGTGAATGCCAACGAATTACTCGTTCAACTCGGCCGCTCGAAACGAGACTCCTCCGGTACCCTGCAGTGGCCGTGGCCACAGCTAGACAATCTCAACTTGGAAGCCGCGGACAAGATCGAGGCTCACGTCGTAGTTGAGCTAGCTCGCTCGCGCTGGGGCGACTTGAGCGAGTACCAATCGGATGTGACATCCGTCAAGGAGGAACGGCCGGCAAAGTTGAAATCGCTCGGTACACCCTCCGGGAAACTGAATACGACGGATAAATACCTGATGGAGACTTTGGCATTAGAGGAGGCGCTGAGGCCCACAGGCCCAGCATCCGATCTATAGCCCCGAGGAACCACTCTCTGACGGCCCAAATATTTGAGAAGTGTTTGCGAGGTGACAACATCGAATATATACCAATACCAGGTCGCCTAAGTTAGAAAGGCTGTGTAAATAATCTGTACACTAGCGGAGTCTCTTGAACTGCCGTTAGAGCTTCGGGTAGTGCTTCCAGAGCTTGCATAGCCGGATCCGCTTGGTCGAACTCCATCCCCGACTCATTGTCGATGGGAATGATCCCGTCCCCCCATAGTAGCTTATGGAATCCCTCACCAGTGCAAGACGTCCGATCGCGATAGAACACCGCCTGAACGTTCGAACACGCCTTCACCCATCCTCCCCGAGTGGTAATCACTACGCTGCTGGTTGTGCCCCGTGCAGTCCCAGATTTCTACGTCTTGAACAGCTTGCCAATATGACATGTTCAAATTTCTCCCTGATCACCTGGGCAAAATGATGTCCGGGGACCGTTCGAATCATCGCGATCCATAAGGAAACCTGATTCAGAGCAGTATCCGGAAAAAGGTGGCTTCAGCCACGCTTGCTGTATTGAATATTGGCGGACGATTGTGAGTCTTCGCCCGAATGCTTCTTCAGCCTTGCTTGATGATACAAGTGCTTCGCCCCAGCTTCAGGCCTTCAACATTCCCGGCCCCAAACAGGGTAGCACTCAAGAGGGCGAGGGGAGCAAAGCTTTGTCGTCCACTTGGTGTCCATGTAACCCTCCGTGGCATGCCGATGAGTCGCAGCTGAATTTTCCGGCGCTTCCGCCTAGGCGATATACTCTTCGCTAAATAGAACGGTCACTAGATCCCATTTCCTTGCCGCCTTCAGGCCCGGATTTATTTTTACTCATTCGTCTCAATTTGGGGATTGCTCCCTGACTCGCTTTCTTCGGCCGGCCTCGAATACCAAGAAGACCAACCGGCCCCCCACTCGCTTCAACTGTTTGCCTGGCCCTGCATCGAGCCACTCACTGCAAGAGCCAAGAAACGGCGAAAAAAAAAAGAAAAAAAGGAAAGGTCAAGCACAATACCGGCAGAGGCAACTACTTCAAATGATCCAACACGCTACTACATATGTAGACTCGCCCACGTCCACCGTAGTAATATCTCACTCTTCTTTCTTTTAACCTTGGATTCATATCCTAATATGCTCCATTGTTTGTTGACGCCTACATTCGCTCAGGTGTGTCTACTAAATGATATCTTATCTTTCTGAGTTGGGGATGTGCTCAAGAAACGAACCGATAGCTGGTGATACACAGCGCGTCCCGCCTTCTCTTTACGAGATAGGTGGTTCTACCGCTTTGCTTCAATGGGTATGCCGTTGGTATTATATATATTGTGCTAGGGTCACGAGCGGGGGCTGGTGGATTGCAATTGCCAAACAGGTGGACGGCTCTGAGCGGAGATTACGACTTGGACCGAGATGCCTTCACTTTGTCAATCGCAAAGCGATGACCTATAGCGCCTGCGCCCTCGCCTTGACCTCTCCCGCGTGTAGTGGCCTGCTTTGGCCCCAGAAACAGAGGCTGCCATCTCAGTCTATTGATGTAATGACGCGTCTTTGAAGACATCAAGAACAAAGAGCCAAAGGCCCTGACGGCTGTGACACCGTGCCCGGTCATCCTTATGATTCTCCCCGTCGTCTGTTTAAAATCACAGCACTCACATCGACCATCCCTCCCACATACTCTCGACCATCATGGAATCACGCACGACGGTCGCTAATGTTGTTAAAGCAGCATTCAGCATGCTGGTCAGACACGCCGATCGAGGAGACACAGCGCTACCGTGAGCGCACAACCTTTGATCATTGAGTGCTTAACTGATGACTCTGCAGACACGATTCGTCGCCCTCCATCCTTGCCTTCGACAACCACATTCATGCGATAGAATCCCTTATGGCATCCTTGGTCACCGAAGCCAATGATCACCTTTCAACGATCAAGCAAACCAGGAACAAGTTCGCGCCGATTCACGTGTTGCCGGACGAGCTGCTGGTCAATATCTGGCTTCTTTGCGTTGAAGACGCGTCGCAAGTGGATGAGCGACTCCACTCCTTGGCTCTCGTATGCAAGTCTTGGCACCGAGGTATCTTGGACCATCCGATCCTCTGGTGTTACCTTCAAGACTCCTGCA